>ML786453.1:30703-60621 GCA_009831015.1 Picea engelmannii | reverse complement strand
TTAATTTCTCAAAAAGTGCTCAAAAACATGTCTTACAATGCTCAAATTGACAAACCGACTGCTCCAATGGCTTCCCAGCGTCCCAAAACCCCTGTCTGGGCTCTTTCGGCACCTCAATCGGTCGAAAAATGAAGAAGTTAGGCGTCCTGGAAGTCTCCCTCTTCAAGCTTGTTGTCTCTGGTTCTACAATTCGCATCCCCCTTGCATGAACCTGGCTCACACACTCTTTTAAGCGCAAAAACCCAGCACCAGGCGCAACCGCGCCAACGGTGCAAACTGTAGGACGGTTAAGGGCACGCCAGCCCCTAACCGCCTCGGCACATAGGTGTATGGCGCACATGACCGTGGTGCTGGAAAATAGGTGGATAGTTGGTTACACAACCATGTAACCCCCTCCGCGCCCCCAACTCGTGGGCATATGCAAATAGTGAAAACCACGGGCCACGTTCCAAGCCCCGCACATATATATAATGGAGTGGCATATCCAATGGTAATATATATTACATATATGGTATACGATCCGCGCGCGGTTATTACAATGATAATACACGGTTATATGTGTTGTTCAATGGAACCATAGGTCGGGGCTAAGCCCCGGCCCGCCCCCTTGCCGTTTAATACTATGACCAAACTTAAATCCAATGTAATCCATATTCCTTACAAGGAATGAACGACGGTAAGTTGGTTATTGGAGTTTGTGAAAACACTATGCGGAGGAGAGGTCCAGGGGTCGAACCCCGTGGCCTCCAAAATTTTGTATATAGAACTCCTTAGCCAACCAGTGAGTGACACATGGCGCCCTTGGATCGGGCCACGTGTCCTCCTATTATTGGCCACCCAATGACACGTGTCAACATTCGACTCGCCCAAAATCGACCAATCAACATCTACCACGTCACCACCGTACAGCCTGTACGGTCCTTCCACGTCACCGTACAGACTGTACGGACAGGTACAGTCAGCATCCAAAAAATTTGCGTGTTTGGCTTGGTGAAAAAATCGCGATATCTTCTCCATACGGACTCCTTTTGAGAAAGTAAATATACCACCGGAATCAAGAAGACGAGACGGACGCAATGGCACTATTTTCGTCGAATTCCGAGCACTTTAAAAATTGAGCAAAATTTGATCCCCTGATCAATATCATTCACCTGGCGACTCCACGATTGAAGAATCCAATGGCGACTCCATTATTTCGAAATCAATTGGCAACTCCACTGGTTTGAAATGGAAAAAATCTTGGCTCGAAGGTTTGATCCTTTTAATTTCTCTATTGTTCCCGGTTTTCCAAATAATGTTCCTACTGTGGATTAGAGGATTGATTTTTTGCCCATATTTAGAGAACATGGCGATGAAAAACTTGTCGAGCATCTCCATGAGTTTCATGAACTCATGCATCAGTGGGAGCTACATCATGAGGATGTATTAATGAAAATTTTCATGTTCTCATTAGACGGGGATGCTCATGAGCGGTATCGATCCTTGCCCCCTGCTAGCATCTCCTCCCTGAGAGAGTTTCATGCAGCTTTCAATACTCAATGTCAAAAAATTTATTTCTCTGAGTTAATTCATCATAGTTGTTGTGAGGAATATAGATATGGTGTTCAGGACATAGTTCATTCTTATGAAAGATGTGAGAATGAGGGATATACCTCGGAGGAGTTGATGGAGCTGGTAAAATCTTTTTTTGCAAGAATAGAGGGATTGGAGGCAGATTTCGCTTGTTTCTCTTATGAAGAAAATGCAGAGGATATTCCTATCCTTGAAACAGATGTTCTTGGTAGCCCTACTTATGATGAAGAAGTGATGTCAGATACTGACGAAGAATAAACATATTTTGACGGATATCCCATTGAAGACGACGAAGAGCATATCTTTTCCATGGTTCATGTTTATAGTGATGGTGAAATTGATCCTGGGGAGATCCATGAAGCAGAAAATGAGGAGCAACATCTCTTGGCTATCTTGGCTCAAAATTTTGCCCCTTTCAATTTATCATCCATATCTGGTTATCCACATCCAGTTTCGGCTATAAATGAATGGACGATTATCTTCCGAGATTTAGAGGAAGCAAGCATGACCATCCCGGTGAGCACTTATCAAAATTTCATGTATGCATGCTTGAACATGGATTCTTTCACGAGGATGTCTGGATCAAGACGTTTTGTTTTTCTTTAGAAGAACATGCCCTTGGATGGTTTCTATCTCTCCCTACTACTAGTATCCATTCTTTGGAGGATTTTCATGATGCTTTTAATTCATATTATGAGAAGATTTACCCGGCTCATCTTATTTTTTATGATTGTTGTAAGAGGTTTGCACTCCACATTCTGCAAATAATAGAGTGTTCCTCATGTGATGAGTCTGGTGAAGATATGATTGAGAGAGAAAGCAAGGATGAAAGTGAGTATTTTGCAAATACAGATGAAAATTTTTCTTTCTCTATTTCCCAAGCAGAAGTCCTTCCAGATATGATTGATGATAGCACTAATGATGGAATAACTATGGATGCATTATTTTCCTCCCCCAGTACACCTATTATCTTAGATTTAAAAGAAGAAATGTTTGAAGAAAAGAATCAAGATATTTCTCTTTTATCTTTGCAAGATAAAAGAGTTTTGCGCTCACCTACCCCTGAAGAGTATTCAGAAGCAAAAAGCATAGGCTGCCAATATTCTTATGAAAGAGAAATCTCCTACCAAGAGCATCATGATAGAGATAAAGAGCCATCCATGGATATACATTAAGAGACTTCTAGATCTCATCTAACAGATGTTATCAGAGCAGACAAAGGAGAAATGGAGAAGCTAAAGGTGTAGTTTATATCCTGTCTCGAACCTGCAAATGAGAAAGTATCACTTGGGATCAACCAAACCGCATCAGTCCTCTACCCAGATGTACACTCTGAGAACATAGAATGACGGGTGAGCAACAAGGAAGTGTAGGAGGTAATTTCTTACCAGATGATATTTCCTCATTATTAATTTTGTGACCCCATGGGGTTGTATATGGAGCTGTGTTTTCCAAAAGCATTGGATCCTGCAAAATTATTGATTTTATCATCATTTAGGGGTATTGTCAGTATTCCAAGACATGTTCTCATTCCACTGTCATATTTCCCTAACCTTTTGTGGATCATTTGCAGTGAAGAAAAGAATCATATTACCAGACAGTCTGGGTGGCTATGGTGGAAGTTTGCTTTCACCTAGCACTTTGTAGAAATTAGTTAGTCTAGGATTGTACATAAATAAGATCCTTCTGGATCCCATGTGTTTGTTTTCGTTTTATTAGAATAGTGTACATATTTCCATGTTTTATTTAGCAAAAGTTTTGAGCTAGACTCCAGATCCCAACAACTAAGGCACTGGAACTGTGTGTTCTTGGTAGCTCGCAGTGAGCATGCCATCCCCTATGGAGCCAAATGTTATCACATATAGTTGTCAAGGGAAGCAGGTCATCCATTTTCATGGTTTGCATCGGAAACATCAAAGGGAATCACTCAAAGAAGTCCATTTCGAGCCTGAAACATAAGTAACAAGCAGTTTTAATCTTTCAGCGACGGATATTTCAGGAGCAATTCAAATCGGCGGCTCAAGGCATTCGGGAGTTCAGAATTGCATGAATTACAACGCCATGAAAAGAGCCAAATCCTAAAGTGAGCATGAGCCACTGGTATTAAAGGGGGACAGGTGGCAGCTGATCCAAGTGTTCGGGGAAATAAGCTTCAGGAGTTTCGATGTGAGAAGTGCATAAAACTTCCAAACAGCCAGAGCCCAAACTCCCGAAGAAATCGTGGACCATTGATATCAAAATCAGTAGGAAACCATTGATCTTAGTGGTAGTTCCTCCCAAAGTCCCAAAGGATCGAATTTCCCAAAGTTCCGAAGTGGTCGAAGTCCCGAAGTGTCGAAGCGTCGAACTCTCGAAGAGACAAAGTTCTGAAGTGATGAAGGCCCGAAGTAAATATGCACCATCCATCGATGGGGCCATGCATCATCAGATCCATAGCTCCAGGTAAAAGAAACTGAAGGTAGAGGAGGTTTGAGATTTGATTTTCCTGAAGTTCGGAGACCCAAAGTAATTATCGGTTGTTCGATTCAAGAGGACGCGTGTCAACCATCAGTGCGGACATATGACACCCTTATAGACTTGAAACATGGCACTCATTTCAAGCATTCTTAGACATGCCTCTACCCCACTTTCAGGTGATACATGTTAGCACTCCATCCGCGACAGGTCAGCATAGAACTGACAGGTCATCCTCCAGGAGGTATTATTGTTCAAACGTCAAAAGTAGCATCCCCCACCCCCAAGGCACAGTTTGGTGGATTCTAAAGTTGGCGGGCAATTAATCTTGGTAGTGGCGCTAAATCTAGCGGGTGCGCTCAGATCGCAGATCAGGACCATATCTACGGCCATAGTCCATTGTGGGGACGCAACATGCTCGAACAACAATTTTCTTGAGCGTTCCTGCAATTGAAACCGTGGTTTGGCAAAAGTAATACGTGGCGGAAGGTGGTGGATTACGGGCCCAAAAGCGGTCTGAACCCAAACCACTCTTGAGAATCCCCGCAATCACATGTTTATATGGTGTCCTATCCAAGAGTAGCACATGGCTGTCCCCTGAGCTTTAAATCTCATTGAGTCCCCAAGGAAAAGAAGTTAATGGAAGGAAATTCGAGTGGTTGAAACCTCGACTCCCTCAGTAATTAGAAAGTATGGATGAGGCGGTCGTGGAAATCAAATTTGTCATCCCAAGGTACCCCTATGGATATATTTCTCTGCAGGCCCATGTTGATCTGAGCTCGCGTCTGACAGAGGAATACATGTACAGTCTGACAGAAGACTGCTCAAACACAGTTTTTTAATGTAGTGATCATTTCACTCTCCTGATAGTCGGGGACTATTCTGAGTATAAATAAGTAGTTTTGATATTTTGTTAAGTTCGTCAAATGGTTGAGCAGAGCTCCCTATTTTGTAATGTTTTGATGTCAGAACTGTTCTCTGGTTATGTATCAGATTTGAGACTTTCAGATTAATAGAAGTCAACCTCTTTTCATCTCTTTGTAAAAGAGATGCTAAAACACTCAGGAATGGAGGATCTAGTCGAGGGTTGTTATGTTGTTGTAATGTAGGTTTGATTGCAGCGGTATCGTGACCAGTTTTAGTCATCTTCCTTGTGATGTTTTCCCCTCTTACATTGAATGGCTTGGGCATGGAGGATCCAGTCAAGTTTTTGTAGTTGCATGGTGATGTAGGTTTGATCATTGTGTTGTTGTGACTGTGTTGTTTGGACATATTTCAGTGTCTGAAGTAGAGTGATCTTGAGTATGAGTTTTTCTTTTCCAAGCTACTTGAAGGCTTGATGCCCATAACAGTCTTGTCCACCTTTCTTACTAATTCTTCCCTCTGCTCACACTTAAACTCAATTCACTGACTAAAGTTAGTTGTGGCCCTCACTTCCCTGTGCATTAGTTGTCAAGTTTTGTGTTGAAATCATTCTTGTATTGAGTTTTCCCCATTTTACCTCCCCTCACATAAATCAAACATCCACCAAACATTTTGATGGGTACTAGGCTTATCCTCCCGCAATCTGAGGGTGACTTTAAGTGCTAACAGATTCCACATAAGTTTTATGTTGGTGATAAGGTGTGGTTTCATTTGTAGAAAGAGTGCCTCAAATGCCCCCACAGGAAGGTCAAACCACTTTGATATGGGCCTTACACCATCACAAAGGTTGTGGGTGAGAATTCCTTTAAATTGAGTATTCCTCCATTCCTTGACTTGCACCCAGTATTTAATGTGGAGCTTCTTCAACCATATTTTCCACCCCTATTATGTTGGGGGTAAGCTATGCAATGTTTCTACTTCAGTACACATGTGCATGTGCACTGACCTTCGTAAACTAGGGGTTTTAAGAACCAGGTTTCATCTGGAGCATGTCCAACAAAAACCCTAAGCACCGACATATCAATCCTCAACCGAGGTCGAGGAAGGTCTCACCCGAGATGCAGTGAGGATCACAAAGACCATAAGGTCTTGTGTCAGGGATGGAGGATCATACATAACTCATAGAACTACAAATGGCATCCATGTAACTCATATTTTATAATCTCACAAGGACTAATAATTAACACAATACATGCACATGTGTTACTCGTTCATGACAAATAGAGAATATAAAATAACTACCATAGATTTATTAATGAATGTATTCCATCATCTTAAAAACATACAATGTGTTGAATAACTCAGTTTCTTAAAATAATACTCCATCTCATTACTATAAAAATAGTGGGAATACAATAGTATGCACCCTACGCTAAATTGTAAGACTCATACATATACAAGACATAGGATAATTCTCCCTACAACGCAGGACTCCAATAGACTAACTCAAAGCCCTAGTACTGATGCCTTCCCAATTCACCATCTTTTTTTCTTAGCTAAGAGATCTCTTTTATATATCTTTTATCCTTTTATGTTTTTCTCCACTCACTTGTCTGATCTAACGACCTCACACACTTCTAGTACCTTCCAGGGCTCCCCATAGGTTTTTTGCATCATGGGAAACCTTAAATACCCTGGCCAGCTCATCTTCTAGTCTCCCCATGTCTTCATCTACTATTGGTAGTAATCATTTCAGGAGATATCCTAGTGATTCCTTTCTTGCTTTTGGCAAGCTTCTTCTTGATTTCCAATGAAACTGATAAAACTCAGACCAACGCCCTCAACTGAAAAAAAATTGGACTAATGCACCCTTGATCACATTTAGACTTGGCGTGCTTCTCAACAAAAACCAATCTATTGCACACACTACACAATTATTTCATGCATCTCCTTAGGTGCTTGTAAAACTACTAAATGAGGGTGCACAACTTTCTCTTGTGTGCACACACAAAAATTGACCCAAAACTTTGGGTGCCAATAGTCCCCCGCCACTATTACTTGGCTCATCCTCATTCTAGTTTCTTCATTGTCCTCCTGTAAAAGTGTGAGAAAGAACAGATAATCTATTTCCAGGACAATTTTGATTGTATCCAGCGACTTGAACTAAGACCTTCACAGGTGCCTATGGGAAACTACAGCCAAGAAGCGCATCTGCCTCAAGAGAGAGAATCATTCACTGTTCATTATGTTGTTTTGGGATGGCCAGGATGAGTAGGAAGCCTCGACCAGTAAAATCGTAGGGGTTCTGGAAGAGGTTTCAAGGTGATATTGTAGGGATAGAATGAATGGGACGACCAACAATGGGTTGGCCTAACCTGCATTGTTCTAGGGTGGAATAGGTTAAAATGTTAGCAAGGAGGGGTTCAGGTGAGTCCCTAAGAAAGGGCTTGTATGAGAATTGAAGAGGATGAATCATGGTGTAGAAGTAGGCCTCGATGGATGTAAGGGGGAGAGGGGCATCTGGGGGTGAAGAAAACTGAATTTTCAGCAAGCAATGAATCACAACGATGATACAGGAAAAGTTGGAAAAGTGTAGAGGAACCTATGGGGATCCTCAGTCGAGTGAATAAGGAAACACTGATGGAGAATTGGCTAAGGTACACCATGAGGGGGAAACTAGGTAAATGCAGTGATAAGCTATTAAACAAAGGTGAGGGCTAGGGGTTGGGGCATAGGAATATATACAGGAGTGAGAGGGAGAGAGGAGATTGGGGATATGGATGGAAGGAAGGATGGGGAAATGATGACAAAGTTGCAGAATATGGGAAGATCCAAACTTTTTGGCACAAGGGTAGACCCAAGGTTCAACGCTTCAACAACGCACCAACAAAACCCTAACTACCGACCCTTATGGAAACACCTGAGAAGAAGATGAAGTCTCACCGGAGGTAGAGGTAGGGATGGTTGCAGGACTTAGATGTCTGCAACCTTATCTGGGACACATATCTGTGATTATAACACTTTAACAAAGCACTTAGCAGTTACAATTCATCAGTACTTAACCAGTATTCACTTCTCAAATAAAACCCTAATTACAGTGTGGCGCAGTATTCACTCAGATCTAACACATTTAAGCACTCAACATTTGGAAACAGATCAGATCTAGCATACATTTGCATCATTAAGCACTTAGTTATCATATCTTATCCATCTAAGCATACATTATGGAGCTAAGCATAAATCACATAAACAACACAATAACCATAATTCACAAAGCAACCATAACACAGGATATACGTGGTTCACCCCCAACATGGGGCTACGTCCACCAACTCTTTGTCTTCTTTATTATCTTATGTTACTAATCTACATGCACAGATCCATAAGGTCCTAATCTGCATAGGAAAGGAGACCTGCGTGCACCTCTCTAGATCCTACTTCCCCGAGCTAGGCTACAACACAAAGCCTTTACACAATCTCTTACAATCACTTGCACTTAGCTCTGCAAGTTCTCAACACAGCATGCACAAAGAATTTACAACTTGCACTTAGCACTTAGCATTACACCCTTTTTTCATTTCCCTACTTACATCACCTAGCTTTCTATTTATACATTACAAAAGGGCCTAAATATGGGTAAACCCATGGGCCGACATCTCCATACCCGTTACATAATCCCATAACCCAAAAATCCCTAAAAAGGGGCCAAGATCCCGCGATCTCCTCTTCGACTTGTGACAGCCTTTCGAAGTGCCCAAATAGGTCAAAAGTTACCAAGGATCTCCAAAACTTGGTCAAGGGCCAACAGGCCCCCAACACTCACCTATGACTCATCCCAAGTTACTCTGCTCTGGGTAGCTCTACCTCAAAATCCTCGATCCTAGCTCGAGCTTCTTCGACCTGCTGTTGTGCCAGGGCTTCCTTCTCGGCGAACTCCTGAAGAACTGCCTCATTCATAGGTCCTTCCAAGCGTTGCTCAACTGCAGTGACTACTTGTTCCAACTTTTCTCCTCGTCCTTCAATCTCCTCAAACAGTTGGCAAGTTGCATCCTAGACTAGCTGGATCCTCTGAATCACTTCCATTACTTGTCTCTGTATGGTGTGAGCTTGTTGTTGAACAGTGCGCTATTCCTGGGATTGCTTCATCCTTTCAACTACTCACAGGAGATTTAATTGTACTTGAACTTTTGTTGCTTTATGGTTTTCCTATTGGAGTTGTGACTCCAGTGCCTTCAATTCAGGATCCTCTATAAGTCACTCATAAGTTTGCGCACTTATACTGCTAAGTTGTTTACATTCCATGGATAAGGCCTTGATTAGCTCAAATGTTCTCCAAGAAGTTGCTTCTCTTTGATCTCGCACATCCTGTGGAGTGCTTGGCACTATTTGTAGCTCTAGATATACTATTCTCTGTTGAAGTTTCTGAATGGAATCAGCAAACCTTGCCACTTGATACTCCACTAGGTCTTCCTCCTTTTTCTCTAAGCCTGTCACAGAGCAAAGTGCTCTGCTGACTGCTTCTTTTACTCCAACCTACTCCACGAGCAGTTGTTCTTTCTCATGTTGGATCTGTTCCTTTTACTCTTCAAACTTTGCTTGGAGGGAAGCCTTCTTCTTATTCGCAACCCTGTGTTGCTCTATTACTTCCTCTTGTGCTTGCTTCAGGGCCACTGTGGCATGTTCCGCTTCTTCTTGTGCACGATGAAGGTGATCTTCGGTCGCATCGTCTAGTCTGTGGAGTTGGGTAAGCTTATCTCCCAACTCTAGTTCTTCTAATGGTGGGGGCATAGTGGACACTACGTGGTTGGATTAAAGGGCCTATTGTACCCCTCGCAGTTATGCTTCAGTTTTTCCATACATGGTCTCTTGATTAGCTTCATTTCTCTGCAAAATATCTTCTAAAGTGTCTGATATAGCTACGATGATGAAGTTGAAGTCATCAAGTGTGAGCATATTCTTCAGCTTGGTCTTACTAGCTTTGGATTTCTTCTGGGATGTAGGTTTCATGGGAGAAACCTTTATTTTCTTAGATAGATTAGCCTCATCAACGAGATCCCTAGGCGGTGTTACTTCACCTGGCTTCTATTGATCATCTTTTCCATTGGTCTCTTATTTATCTACTTCATCATCACCTCCTCCTCCAGGTGAGTCTGAAGCAGTTTCTTCTGATGCACTACTCATCTGTTGGACTTCTTATGTCTTCTTCCTTATGCTAGTGCTAGGTGTCTCATGCCCTTCATGAGTGTCACTGGGATTCTGATTAGTTCGGGATCAAACAGTTCTGGGGGGTCAACAGGGATAAGGAGCTCTGCGGGCCACTCCTTATTTATTTCTTCTAGGTCCTCCTCTCTGAGTTTGTAATAACTCTGTAGTACTTCTTTGTGTTCGTCTCCACGCGCAGTGATGTAGATAAAATGTCTTTCTGCGTGGAATTTGACAAATGGCCTAAACCTGTGTAGGGTGTTCAATGTTATATGAGGGACAACCTCAATAGCCCTCTTTAACTGCAGGTAGTAGATGTGGAACACCGCGTTTGATTTCCATTGTTTTCCCATGTTTCTTGAATACCATAGCGAAGTGAACTTCGCGGCCAAGTGTTCTATGGCTCTAGTTCAGGGAAGTTCACACCTTCCGGCATCTCCCAAGCTATGAATGCGATGAGGATCAACAACCAACTAAAATGGAACTCATAGCCCTAATCCTGAGCTTTGCAACAGTCTTGGTCTAACTGGTTCACTAAGTATTTGGTCCAATTCATTTGTAGCCCCTCCACGCATTTCCTTGCGAGGTCACAATCACAAGGATGAACTCAGGTCGATGAATGAATGTTCAATGCAATAGGGCAGGTGTCGAAATCTCAGTAAACACAGCGCGGTAATGAGGAGTTCTCTTGTTGGCTCAGATACAATTCGCGAAAGTGTTCTCTGTGCAAAAATCAACGGACTAAGTAGACAGCGAGGTAACGGATATCTCCAACGGTTGAGAAGCCTTCATCAATGCAGTTATGTCCATTACGGCGTGGTCCCAATAGTTCGATGGTGATTTTTCTGGTCATAACTATTGTTCTAATTGTTCGGGAGCGTCGGTCTAATGGTCATAATGCCCCCAACGATTATATCACTACGCCATGGATAAGTTCCATTCTGAGTTGCTTTGATATTCTGGCGAAGTTCAAATTTTGGGGACCTTCCTTCTGCGAAGTCTTCTCTGAGACTTCCTGTAATTTCTCCAACTTTGCTTTCTTCCTATTGAGCTTTCTAGATTTCTTCCCTGTGATCTGTGTTATTGGGTTCATCTTCCCATTCTGATTCTTATCTCCTCTTGGCATAGTAACTCCGCGTTGTTGATGGTCTTTTGTAGGGTTCAAGGCCAATACTTCTTCTCTAACCAAGGTAGGTGCTCTACTTTCTTGTACATACAGGTGTTTCAGGTTTGCTTGTGTTCTTTCAGCTTCGAAATCCATATTTTTGGTCCTCAGTAGCTTCAACTGGTCCTCTTGTTCTTTCAGTAAGTGTTATATCCTCTTATTCATGAATTCTCTCAGTTCTTTATTTTTCTATTCTAGAGCTTCCTCCTCTTGTTTTCTTTGGATCTGATCTTTCTCAATCCAAGCTTTTCCTAGTAACATAGAAAATGGGGCGTTGTTCTCAATAAATTTAACAACCTCAAATTATTCCTCTGTCGAAGTTCCATGAGAACTCATAGATGTTTGGGTGAGTCTTCCACATAGGGTTATCAACTTTCCTCTAAATAATCCTATTCCTACCAATGAAGGAATCATAGCAGGCTTTCCTAAAATTTCCAAAGTTCTTTCTGTCATAATATTTGCCTGTGTTTCCTCATCCAAAACACAGTCTATTTTGAAGTCTCCTATTCTTGTTTTATGCACTCTTTCCTTTTGAAGATCTCTAATAAGTTGATATATTTGTGGTCATTTGGGGTTTATTTCATTTGTAGTAATACAATCTCTGATTCTTTCTGGGGTTCTGCCATAATCTTAGTCTCTTGGCCTTTCTCAGTGTTTTCTTGTCATATATTCATTCTTTCAACCTTAGCAATCATTCTACGGAAATCCAGAATGTCATGGTCCACAGCTTTACAACAAAGACAACTAGGTCTTCTATCAGGGCAATCCTTAGCAAGATGGATCGGCCTTCTGCAACTATAACAAAGGGTTAATCGTCTCTTTCTTTTAAATGATCCCTAGCCTCTTCTGTACTGTGCACTAGAATCATAGTAGCTAACCTGCAAAAAATTCTTTCTAGGATCCCGCATCCATTTGTTAGTCCAAACATTCTTTCTATGCATAGCGATAATATGTCTTTCATTATTTATACCAGATCTATTCATATCAAACCTTATTTCTTCTAATTGTTCCCTAGTTTTCAGACTAGGACAAAATTTATCAAACACAGATAGATCCATACTTTTGAAACAAAAATTTGCACTTATATTACCTTCAACAGAGCACAAAGCTTTCAGATATAAAAAAATTCACTACTCTTACCTTTTTCAGAGCACAAAGCTTCAAGATCTTACCTCTTTTCTTCAGATCCACTTCCTTTCTTAGCACAGAGCTTCATAAAATTGAATATTGTGCACTAAAGCAACAGATCTACGCACAGAGCTTTCTCTCTTTCCTCAGTTCCCAACAATCGCAGTTTCAACTCCCGACAATGGAACCATTTGTTGGCATAGGGGAAGACCTAGGGTTCAACGCTTCAACAACGCACCAACAAAACCCTAACTATCGACCCTTTCGGAAACACCTGCGATGCAAATGAAATCTCACCCGAGGTAGAGGCAGGGATGGTTGCAAGAATCAGATGTCTACAACCTTAGTTGGGACAGAGATATGTGATTATAACACTTTAACAGAGCACTTAGCAGTTACAATTCATCAGTACTTAACCAGTATTCACTTCGCAGATAAAACCCTAATTATAGTGCGGCGCAGTATTCACTCAGATCTAACACATCTAAGCACTTAGCATTTGGAAACAAATCAGATCTAGCATACATTTGCATCATTAAGCACTTAGCTATCATATCTTATCCATCTAAGCATACATTATGGCACTAAGCATAAATCACATAAACAAAACAACAACCATAATGCACAAAGCAACCATAACACAAGATATACGTAGTTCACCCCCAGCCTAGGGCTATGTCCACCAACTCTTTGTCTTCTTTATTATCTTTTGTTAATCATCTACATGCACAGAGCCATAAGTTCCTAATCCGCATAGGACAGGAGATATGTGCGCACCTCGCCAGATCCTCCTTCCCCGAGCTAGGCTACAACACAAAGCCTTTACACAATCTCTTACAGTCACTTGCACTTAGCTATGCAAGTTCTCAAGCATGCACAAAGCATTTACAACTTGCACTTAGAACTTAGCATTACACCCTTTTTCCGTTGCCCTAATTACATCGCCTAGCTTTCTATTTATACATTACAAAAGGGCCTAAACATGGGTAAACCCATGGGCTGACATCCCCATACCCGTTACATAAGCCCATAACCCAAAAATCCCTAAAAAGGGGTTGAGATCCCGCGATCTCCGCTTCGACTTGCGATAGCCTGTCGAAGTCCCAAAATAGGTCAAAAGTGACCAAGGATCTCCAAAACTTGGTCAAGGGCCAACAAAACTATATATTGGTTGTATTCTAGAGGGTTATTGGAGAATGTGATTCTATGCATGAGAGTTAATTGGGGCATACATGAACGACTCACTTGGGACTGTTGGCCTGTGGACGAAAAAAAGAGGTAAAAGAATGGGAAATACCCTTTTTACTGGTACTCAAGGAGCCTGTCTTCATATGTGGGTAAGTACACTACCACAATTTGCAATTTCAATGATCTGTCTTCGACTATTACTAGAAGCATCTACCTAGAGAAGCTTAATTGTGTGCACTGTCAAAATGAAAGTTAAACATGTGTTGACTAGGAACTATGTGAAAACATTGTACAATCTATGATAATATGACTGCATTGTTTTGTAAAAGTTGACAAAAACATTAACTGGAAGTTGACCCTTGATGGACATAGTACACTTTCAACCTACTGCCATTAATGAGACCTTTGAGTGGTTGTCCTTGTAAATTTTCCATCTTTGTGACCCCTACTTCGGTGATGTAGACTAGTCGGAATGGGCTTAGCCAATGCATGTGTAATTTACGAGAATGCTTGAAATATTTGTTGTCATATAAAAGGACTAAATATCCTTGCTGCAAGATTTTTTGGTGAATGTTACGGTCATGCCAGGCCTTTTGTTTATATTTTTCCACTACTTGGATTAAACCTGCCATTATATGGTCTTCCTCGAGTTCCATAAGCTCATCCAGCCTATGCTGGAGGGAGTGATCATCAGTCATATGAGTCATGAGTGTGACTTGGAGGTTGGGAACCATGAATTATAATGGCAAGATCACTTCCTTCCCATTGAATAATCTAAAAGGTGTGTTCTTAGTCATCCTTTTGCATGTGGTTTGGTAAGCCCATAAAACTATGGGGATACGTTGATCCTAGTCATCACGCTCATCTATGAATGGAGTTGGGAAAGGCTCATGGACACAGGCTATGTTGAAGCTCCACAGATCGATGCATATCAAAATTTCCCCAGTCATTTTTGGTCGAACAACCATGGGATTGTTCAAGCCAGATCCTTCGACAGGGACCATGATCCCGACATCCAACATGTGATCTAATTCCTTTCACAGTTTTTCTTTGTATATATGATTCATACGGTAGGGTATTCTCTTGATTGGCTTGGTGTTCGGTTTAAGTTGGATATTCATAACTCCTAGGGATCTTTTGATGCCCTTCATCTTAGAAAAACTTCAAGGAAATAAGTCTTCATACTCTTTCAGGAGGTCAACCACTTGGGTGACGGTCTCCTTGTCCTAGTAATCCCCAACAATGGCCATAGTTGGTCCTTCCTATATCCCAATATTGTATTTCTTTGTCTTGGTAGTGCAATTATAATATGGTGTGGTTGTCTTATCCACCCATCCCTTTAGAGTGTGTTCTCCTTCTGATTCTCAGATTTGGATGCTTCGGGGGTCATCATTGTCAATATTGTCTATATTAATCTTCTAACAATGGTATTCTTCTTTCAACTTGGCCATCAACTAGTGATATCAAAAGACCACTGGTGTGATATTATCTCTTGGTTGTTGATGAAAAATAAATTCCTTAACTCGACCCAAAGCTTTGTTGTGAACTGAAGCATCTGAAGTGAACCAAAACATTGAAAGGAACTGAGAAATCATATGGGTCCGCTCACTTGTTTGCCTCCAGATTTCTTCCTAGATATACCAACATTGGGGGACCATATCCATGGTATGGATAAACTGAAGGACCCATTAGGCTTGAGGGATGTTCTTAGTAGTCCAACTTCGTTCACAAAATAAGATGTGTTCATAAGGATCATCGATCCCCTTATATCAGTTGGTTAGTTCGGATTCGGCGATGGGATGGAAGAACACTTGTATGAACTCGATTTCCTACTCCCAACTCTGAATATTCGGGTGATGAGTCACCCATCACCATGCTAGGGTTTTTTGAACCATGACATCCATGGCCTAGAGCCACTAGTCCGCGGGGACGATTTTCTCCATGTGTACCAGGAATGTCTCCATTGGTCTAGTACCATCAAACCGTGGGGAATCGAAATTTTTCGACCCTATCCATCGCATTTCCCTTGTGATTCAGGTGCACCACCTTGTTGAGACTTCATACATCTTATTATTCCATCTGTCCAAGGAATCCTCAGAATTTGTGTCATATAACTTGACACTCCTCCAACTCAACTCTCCGTCTGCGGTGGGGTTGATGTAGTCCTCCCTGCAACCCATGACCTTGTAAATATTCTCAAATGTCTAGCTCTACATATCTTCGTCGACATTCTCATTATAGTGGTCGTATTCATATGGATCCAAGGGGGAGAACACCCACAGGGTGTCAGTCTCAAATGTCATTTGGTGCATTTTCAAGTTCAACACTACATTCTTATCAAAATCCCAGTCAATCCCTATAAATGCAGGGTAGGGATTCAACTCATCGATGATTTCAATGGCTCCGAAGTCAACCTTCGTTTTTACTCCTTCTATATTCACCTCAACCTGTTCCATCCAGCTGATGGGGTAGATATTATATTGGTTGGCTAATCAAAGTTGAATGGGTGACCAAACCAACTTTGGTTTTCCCATCACCTCCCAGGACTTATTGGGTAAAATGTTCACATCAAATCCTAAATCCAACATGACTCCATCCATACCATACCCACCAAGCTCACTTGTCATCTTAAACTCCCAGCCAATGCGTTTTTTCTTGCTGGCCTAGAATATATCCCTTTCTGGAAGAAAAGTTACAATGGTAGTCTCCTCTCCTTGTTCTTTCATGAAAGCAGTTAACATCTGAGTCAAATTGGTCACAACTTTTGGATATCTTAGCAACCACAAACAATAGCGCAAGAAGGTATTGACTTGATATTCTACCTCTAACATGCGACAGAGGTTGTGCACGGATCCTATGCAAATTGCACGTTGCAACTCTTCTTGGTGTTGTTCATATGCTTCTTTCTCAGTGCGTCGCAACATAATCTATCTTCGTTCTTCTTCTATTGATATTTAAGTGGTGTGTTGGATTTCATCATGCATATGATCTTCCTCCAAATATATTTTTGTTGTGCGTTGTAGCTCTTCATGTGCACACATTTATTCCAGTGACCTAGAGACCTTCCTCGCACATCTGTGCTTCTTCTAGAGACTTGTGTTTCACCCTTTGAACTTCCTCCTGAACCTAATCCTCTTCAAGGGACCTCTGAGTCACTCATTGTAGTTCCTCACATGCTTGTACTTCCACCAAGGCTTGCTACACATCATGTAGAAACTGCTTATAATGAGTCGCATCAAACTTAGGAGGGGGCTAAGGGGCCTTCTTGATATTTCCTTCTACTTGTTGACCTAAAATTTCTTTGGGTTTGAAATTTGCCCATGTTTTTGCCCCTCCAACGAGTTACTACCCATATGTCTCCTTATCCCTTATTCTTCTAATTTTTGTGAGTCTCAGCATGCACCATGTTACAGTTACCCTTTTTTTCCTCCCATTTTTCAGCAAATCTAGACAATCCTCAATTACATGTTCGAGACTATAACAATATGCGCAAAGCACATGAGGGGTGTCTATCGCCTCCTCCACCATATCCTCATCCTCGAATGAATTCATACCCACCTCAAATTCCTCCTTTATATCCTCCTATGTCACCAACCCTGGGCTCACCACCCTTTTCTTCCTATTGCACTCGAAATGCATCATGGGTGTTATCTTGCATCATTTGCAGGGAGAGGTAGTTGTTGATGTCATGGTCGATGAACTTACAAAATTCATAGAAGGAGGTGTGATTTATTTCTTGATGCTTTTGTAATATGGGGTAGTGGGGTGGAACATAGCCCCACTGTCGACATATTTCACACCATTCCAACTGTCCAGATGGAAATGGACTTGGTGCATCAGTCACCACATAATTTGGAAGGACCAAACACTCGTCTCATCGATTCCCTTCTAAGTGGCATGTAGTGCACCATACATGTTCGTTCATGCCTTTATCCTTGGCCATATCTTGCAACTGTATTGTTAAGTTAGCTAGTTGCGATTGAACCTGCGTCAACTTGGTTGATGTTTCTACACCTCTAGGAGTGGCTTCCAAGCGCATCATGATTTCGACTGCCTCGGCTCGAGTCATCACCTTTTGTTGGGTGAGAGGGACTCGGATATGGGGTATAAACCATGAAATGAACCATTATCTATGTTGCATGTCCTAGATCTGGAACGTTATCCTATCCAACTAGATTTTGAATTGCTAGTCGTAGTCCCAAAAGGTCTCTCCTTCCTTCTAGTTGATTTCCTTGATTTTTGTAATGCATTGGGACTCTGACTTTGGCTTCTAAAATTCCTGAAGCAGATCTTGTTTGATCTCATCCAGGGACCTCACTTGTCCTTCTAGCATAGTAGATTTATATTTCATGTACCACGTCAGGTCCCGATCACTGAACGTAGTCTCCATTTGTGTGATCTTAGTTGCCTCATTTGTAATGCTATTTATAGACCAGATTGCTTCACAGGTGAACCAGTGTTATTCGACATCATCCTTACCTGTTCCATGGAACACGAAAATTTCAACATACTATATTGATTGGCCATATTGTGACCATGGTTAGTTCCACTCTTCAGACTGTTTTTTTATGGATCCTTCCACACCACTATCACGTGGGGTAAAGTATTGTTGACTTCACCTTATCCTTCACTCGTTTCATCACTTCTTTCCTCTTCTCTCTCTTCAACTTCAACCTCTTCACTTCTTTTGTGGGTTCTTCTTGATTAAAAATGTGCAAGGGGGGTGGAACAAAGGAGGAGTAACACTATCTTCTAGTAAAATTTCTTATGAGGGGATCCAAAGAGCCATCTAGCTACAGTCGTGCAAGACCATCCAACATGATCAATTTGTCTCCCCCATCACTATGGGAGCCTCCATCTTCCTTTCCATTCAACGCATCCACATTCTTCTCCTTCTCCTCTTGATCTAACTGTGCACCACCAATGTATGCTCCTGCCTCCGAAATAATATGCGCACTACCACCACATGAATCATCTCCCAAGCCTAATATGTGCACTGCCACCTTGCGTCAAGTCAATTTCGCCGCTCAACACGTGACTTAGTTCACAAGAAGTAGTTCAAGAAGTAGTTCACGATTTGTAATGAATGTTCATTAGTTAGTAAAAGGGAGAAAATCTCGAACTTGAAACAGACCTAATTGATGGAACTTCTTTTTAAACAATATAAAATTAACAACAATGCGTAGCCAAGGGGGTTTTCTGAACAAGAGAAAATTTTGAGAGAGAAGTTTGGCAGAAAATTTAGAGATAAATATGTTTGGAGTGTTGTGAGGATTGTTTCAATTCATTCTTTTTTTACATCTTCAACAGGGATTGACGGAATCATCAGCAGCAGGGGGTTTTGCGAAGAAGGGAAAAGGATTAAGCGAGGATGAGCTTGTTGGCCTTCACAAGGTAAAGGTTTAATTGTTATCTTGTTGTATTAAAGCTCAATGTTATTCGGCACTAATCGGTTTATATATGCAAATTTTCTCCTTGCGATTCACCACCATGGTTGCACTCATTGGCTCATCTTTCTTTTTCTTTTTCACGCTTGGTCTTTCTATTGTACATTGTGTCTAGAGGGGATAAAGACCATATACCTGGCCCGAGTCTACGCAGAGACTTGTAGATTTCGAAAATTTATGAATTTGTATGGAAATCCTTTTTAATGAAAATCATTTATTTCTCACTCAGAACTATGTCTTTGATTTTTCTTTAAAGGCCTAGCTTTCCTCATCTTTATTAATTTAACACTTTGAATTTAGAATATAAAAATATATATATAATTTCAAAATCACATAATGCACTATGGATAATATATGTGTATATATTTCCTTCTTTTAGTTGTTTCAAGGTATAGCTTTTGTTATTTTTTAATTTTGTAATTAATTTTGTTATTTCTCATATCCTAACTTCTAACTTTTTAATCTTGTAATTAATTTTGTTATTTCTCATATCCTAACTTCTAAAGGAAAAAGAAAAAAAAAATCATTAAAAGTTTTACTATATTCTTCAAATTAATGTTTATTTAATGAACTTTTCTTTTAATTAGATCATTTTATTTATTTATTTGAATTTCTCTAGTTTTTAGTTAACTTTAATGTAAAAACAAAACAATTCCCTTTTCATTTTGTTAATTGTTTTTTCTTTATTAAATTTCATTTCTTACTCCAAATGTATAAAATACCACATAGAAGTAATTAAATTGTAAGATAGCACAAAGATCATAAATTAAATAAAAAATAAATATTACTAAAAGGAAAATTATAAGGCAAAAGTATCTATGCTTGGACAGTAGGTTAGGAGAAAATTGGCCTAGAGTTCATTGCACTTTCTTGTCTGGGGCTTTAATCCTAGGGTGATATTCTCGTCTCTTCTCACCTAGCCCCTTAGGAGGTTGAAAATGTTGATGTTGGAGACTCTCTAGTCCCTCGACGTCAACACAGCCTTGGGTAACTCTTATGTATTCTTCCGCTCATCTCTCTCTCTAAGCTTAACTCTTCTTGCTTATATTTCGACTATTTTTATCCTCTGCTCTTCTAGGTCCATTCTAGTCCTCACCTCATCTCAACAACTTCTTGGATCCTCCTCACTAGATCCATACTCTAGACCTTTGCTAAAAAAAAAACCAATGCTAGGGGGTTTACTCATCCATCTTATTAGGCTCCATACACATCATTCTTTTTTCTACGAACAACATCTTGATCCAAAGGGGGATCTCTTCTAACATCCACTTTTTGGGACCTTCTTCAAACTTTATTTCAGCTTCGCTGAAAGAATCACTATATTCTATAGAAAATTCAACAATATAGCCTTCGTTTACCCAAGAAAACCAAAATTCAATGGCCTGAGTCGACTTGTTATCCAATTCCTTCAAGTTATCAAGCTTGGCTTGATCCCATACTATTGGATTCAATGGTAACAAATTTGAGTTAACTTTTGCTTGTCTTTTTAACCATTCATGTGATAAACATGGAAATTTTGTGAAAAAGAGTTCATGTAGATTAGAGTAAAGATCTCTACCTTTCCATTATTTCATGTCCACGTACAATCCTTCTGTCTCTTGCGGGACAAACTCATCCTCCTTTGCTTCTATCTAGTATTGAATCTCCTCCTTAGATGGACGCCCCCACATTTATCTCTTCCTCCATCAATCTCAATAAGACTTCAGGTCCCAACAACAGAACCATTTGTTGGGGATAAGCTATGCAGTGTTGTTTCTTCAGTACACAAGTGTGCACACACTGACCTTCATAAGACTGGGAGGTTTAAGACCTAGGGTTCATCCAAAGCGTGTCGAACAAAAACCCATAAGCATTGGCATATCAATCCTCGGTCGAGGGCAAGGAAGGTCTCACTCGAGATGCATAGAGGATCATAGAGACCATAAGGCCTTGTGTCGAGGATGGAGGATCAAATATAACTAATAGAAATACAAATCGAATCCATGTAACTCATATTTTATAATCTCACATGGACTAAGAATTAACACAATACATGCAAATGTGTTACTCATTCATGAAAAACATAGAATATAGCATAACTTCCATAGCTTTATTACTAAACATATTTCATCATCTTAGAAACATACAATGTGTTGAATAATTGAGTTGCACAACATAATACTTCATCTCATTACTATAAAATAGTGGTAATACAATAGTATGCACCTTGCGCTAAATTGTAAGACTCATATTGATCCAGGAGGATCTGGAACATTCACAAAGGCGTCGAGGAATCCATAAATGCTCAAAATTTGACCATCACAAATCATCCCAAAAACGACATCAATGCGTAGAGCTCATCATCAGCTTTCTAATAACACACATGACAAGTCAAACGAAGATCATATAAAAAAATTATAAGCGGTCAAAGTTCGGGTCAAAAAGGCAAAGTCAAAGGTGAAAGGGTGATGTCAGCATAGTATGGGATGATGTCAACAATGACACGTGACACATGTCCATACAACAGATGACATGGCATATGATTAGTTGGCAGGTGATGTGGCAAGGTTTGTCAACAGCTGACTCGACAGTTGTACCTCCAAGTGGCCCAGTCATACACTGACACATAGCTTGTATGAGCCAATGAGAGGCCGCCACGTGGAAACCTCCCATTGTCCAATTATGTTATGGTTATGTAAAATATTTGGGACTCAATGAAGGTCGAACCCATGACCTACCAAAGCCTTGATACAAGCCCCATTACCAACGCACCCTAACATGTTTTGTTAACCATACTATATGTTTAAATGTATTTGAATTTAAGCTAAGGTTCAAATGGGTGGCTAAAGGGCCAAGGGCCTAAGCCTTGAACCCTTATCCCTTGGTCGTATACCATACCACATAACCATGTCATGGTCACGGAGGAACTTAACATATGTGACAATTTAAAACTATAGCATATGGTATATGCCATATGCAACCACCAAATTCGTGCAGGAGTTTGTTATGATATATATAGTATATAGTAAACTATATATACATATATATATATATATATATATATATATATATATATATATATATAATGCACCAAAGAAATATATGACAACGGATGCGAAGGTTGCAGGGAATCAAACCCATGACCTCCACTATTTTAGTGGAAGGTTTTAACCAATCCACCAAACAATCTGTTTGTTATAGAGATACCTTCGAATATAGTAATTAAGTTGCATTAAAATTCGAGTGGAGGTTAGAGGTTGCGCCTTATATATTGGGAACAAATTCCAACACTCAGACACACATCCCTATGCGTGGATCCCAACACTCAAAAACACATCCCTATGCATAGATCTCGAGGCACACAGAGTCTTATATGGGGAACTAATTTTGAAGTAGTATAGATGCATTGAAGTACGTTCAAGTACAAATTAAGTTTTGTGTTGCACCGTAAAGCATGCCAAATGGTACCTTGATGGAATTTCAAGTATTTTATATCAATTTTGCATGATTTTTTTGCAAGGATCATGAATATGAGTTTTTTTTTGTGATTTGAGATCATTTGTAAAACTATTTTCTCAATTTTCCATTAATGGAATTTCAATGCATTGTTTTGTGTGTCGACGATCATAAAAATGAGGCGGTTTGGAAATTGGTCGACTTTATAGTCAAAATTCTCTGAATTTCGCAAGGATTTCAATGGTGAAGTTAATTTCTTCTTTTGAGTAATAGAATTTAAGAGCATCCATTAAATTAGCATATGTGAGTCATTTTACATGTGATTTTGGTATTTTGAGAAGGAGAAAGCAATTTTCATTGGATTGAAGGGAACTTAAAGATGAAACAAAAGTATATAATTTGGGTTCTTTTATTTGATGTTGTGTCATTTCACTATCACACAAAATAATCATCAGTTTATGAGTGTTTGGGTAAAAATCACATCATCATATTTCTGCAAACCACACCAATATTATCAGTAAATTATTATGGATCAAATTAGATACTGCATCTATATATGTAAGAAATAAGTGGTGTCTAAGAATTTTCGTATCAGGTTAGTATCAGAGCTAGTTTTGGAATGTGTTGCAAGTTGTTATTGTGATGAGATCCAAGAGTTCAGTTGGTGAAGATATTGAAGACTCTTATCAAGAAAGCAATATGAGTA
The DNA here is from genome assembly GCA_009831015.1 of Picea engelmannii. NCBI lineage: Eukaryota > Viridiplantae > Streptophyta > Pinopsida > Pinales > Pinaceae > Picea > Picea engelmannii. The sequence continues at coordinate 37,460 of ML786453.1, read as the reverse complement.
AAGTTCTCATGAAATTAACACTGCAAAAGAACATTAATCGGCGAATCCAGAAGAAAAATATTTAGTTAATAATGAAGTTGCAAGCTCTTGGGGAAGAGAAGAAAAGGTTGCAAGGTCGATTTTTATGTCATTAATATTTTCACATGAGTATTTTTCATGAACTAGAAAGAAAGTTGTAGATATTGGCACCATCAATCGGTAAATTTGGACAAGCAGATAATGAGAAGTCTCCATTGCAAGAGAGATTATCTCCTTCAAAGAACATGATTGAGAAAGAAGACTCTTCATATTATTCTTTGTCCCATCAATATGGAGAGTGCTCGAAGGTAGCTAAACCAAAGAGAACCTCAAATGAAGAAGTCCTACATCAGGAATTGGCCTTACCTTCCAATCCAGAGAAAAATAACATGTGTAATCCATCTTCAAGGAAAGATGTGCATGCTACAAGAGAATGAATGAAGACTTTTTCCACTGGTGAATGGTCTAGTTATCCATGTGCTTCTTGTGGAACTAGAAACCATGATGTGGAGAAGTTTCTAAGAAGACGGCCTATGCAAGTAAATCCCTCCAAGAAGAAGGCGGATCATTTCTCAAGTCAGAGGAAGAAGAGGAATGATAATAAGGGATCATGGAACAAGACACTATGCTTTTATTGTGGTAAGAGTGGACACCATATTGAGAAGCGTTGGACACTTTACAAGCACTTATGTCTGAAGAAAAATAGGAAATATGTGAAGACACTTGCAAGAAGACAAGCAACATATCCATATGAATTCAATGCTCTCACTAAAAGGCTAGGGAAAGAATACTTCCTGATGGATGGTCTTGGCAAAGTGATATATGAAGAAATCGAAGAATGGTTCATGGATAGTGGCTCATCTCACCACATGACCAAGATGAGATCAGTTTTTTTAACTTTCTCAGAGTCTGACACAGATTTATTTGTGGGATCTAGAACCAACACCAGACAAGCAATAAGAGGGTATGGATATGCAAGATTCCAGCTCAAGTTGGGAGGATTTATGGGAATCGATCATATGTTGTATGTTCCAGACTTAAAGGTAAACCTACTCTCAGTTGCATCATTTAAGGATGACAATTATGTAGTTTCATTCCAAAATAATCAAGTACTTTTGTTTTCAAGGGAAGCTACTCCAGACATATCAATAGTGCTTAGTATTCACAAGGAGAGGTTATACAGGTTATTGGGAAGACCGATAGTATGGTCTAATGGTTACTTGATTTCGGAATCAAATTCTGCATCAGATTCAATGTCAGATTCAACATCAGCGTTAGAGGCATTGTCAGAGGTTGGAAGCTACAAGACTCCTCCCAATACATTTGGGAGAATGAGTCCATAAGTAAAGCATATTTAAAATTTTGTAAATATGTATACTTGTAAATATAATGTGCATATGCATAAATATTCTAAAATTCTATTAGTAGTATTGTAAGCTAATCATTGTAAAGTATAAGAGTGAGAGAGGTTGTGTGAATTTATATATCGCCACCTTGTATGAATGAGAGGAATTTTGTAAGGAGAGTTTCTATATTTCCACCTTATATGATGTAAAGAGTGAGAGGAACCTTGTTAGAGATTCCTAGATAGCCACCTTACACTTTGTTTTAGAGTGAGAGGAATCCCGTTAAGGATATTTCTAGATATCCACCTATATACATATTGTTTTACAGTGAGAAGAATCTCGTTGTGAACATTTCTAAGCCTTTAGACAATAATATGGACAATTGTATTATCGTGTAATCAACTAAAGGGATACATATGGATCGAACTGTCTTAGAAAACATTCTTGATTCAGAATAACGAGAGGTGAAGGAACAGAAGGATGCGGGCAGTAGGAACATGTAGATCAAAGTGGAAAGAGCATTGAAGTAATGCATAACTTTCTAGAGCTGGTAAAGGAGAAATATTCCTCTTCAGAAATGAGAGGCATAAAGGTGCAGGATATAAGCATATTTAAATACTATGTCATGTTCATATAGATGTATACCTTGAACAGGAGCAGTCAGATACATATGATATAGTACAAGCAGAATTGTTCTTCAAGGCAGGAGCGACAATGGATAGAGTATTCATTCAAATACTCTTGCAGATACATCAAGCAGTATAAGAACATAGAGTCCAAATGGACAAAGCATAGATCAACATTTGACTTGGTTTCATATTTTCTGAGATGGACTTGTTGATTAAGGTTGGTTTCCATTGATGTCAACCCTTGAAGAAATCTCAGTAGCACAAAGGTTTGGGTAATGGACCCAAGTTTGTTTGATGTAAAAATGACTCATTATTGTCTTGTCATGGTTGATAAGAAGTACAAATGGATGAAATCCAAAGTGGTCCCCTTATGGTAAAATCCCTCACGGGAAGACGCTTTGCGGATTGAGTCGTCCTAGAAGTATGGTTAGAGAACCCATGCTTAATTGTGGAATAATGAGATGAAGGTCAGTGAATTTTTCAGTGAAACTATCCTAGATGCATAGTGCTTGTCATGCCATTTTCGATGGTATGTGAAACGTCACATAAATCCTCACGGTTAGAGATTTATGGCCATATGAAGTTGAATAACCCTCATGAGTCATATAGAAGCCCCCAAAAGTCAAGTGTTTGCAAAAGAAATTATTTAAATAATAAAGTGAATGGAGAACTCCCTAAAATAAGGAAAGTGTAATGCTACATGAAAGTATAAATAAGAGGCAAATCTCTCTCATTTAATCACACTTGAATATCATTGAATATTTATTTTTGTGAAAGGTTATTTGGGCAGGTATTATTGATAGAGAAAATTTGCAGCAGAAAAAGTGTGGCACAAAAACTGCAGCACAAAAGCTGTGAAAGAAAAAGTGTGGCAAGAAAACTATGGCAGAAAAAGTGAGGCAGAAAATCGCGGTAGAAAAAGTGCGACAGAAAAAGTGCAGCAGAAAAAGTGTGGCAGAAAAAGTGAGACAGAAAAACCGCGGTAGAAAAAGTGCAGCAGAAAAATCGTGGAAGAAAAAGTGCGGCAGAAAAATCATGGAAGAAAAAGTGCGGCAGAAAAATCATGGCAAAAAAATCGAGGCAAAAAAAGTGTGGCAGAAAAATCACGACAGAAAAAGTGTGGCAGAAAAATCACGGCAGCAACATGGTTGGGGTTTATTTATGAGAGATATGGCACATCTTGTTTGAGGTATGTTTTGTGAGCTAGGGTTTAGCTCTTGAGATGGTATTAGATGTACAATATTGATGCATATATCATATTTGTTGAGGGATACAATTGGTGTTTTGTTGTTGGTATTTGGCATATGAGTATTGGTCTTTTGGTTGTGAGGTGTTGTTGAAGTTGTTGGTTTAGCTTGAGGCTACATAACAATGAGGTTGTGGCACATGGTTTGATGTAAGGGTTTATGGTATTTGGTTTATGGATAGAATGATGAATTGTTAGATAAATTTTGATGGTTATATTGGGGTATGTCTTTGTTATATGGTTGAGGTACAAGTTGGGTACATGGTTGAGACAAGTAGTTGATGAGTTGACACATACATGAGGTGTATAGTTGATGAGTTATCACATACATGAGGTTTATAGTTGATGATGTTGGTACATATTAATGAGTCAAGGTTGATGCATGGTACATGTTGGTTCAGGTTATTGGTACAGGTTGTTTGGTGCAGGTTGATTGGTACAAGTTGTTACAGGTTATTGGTACAGGTTGACAGTGGCAGTGGTTGATTCAGTGACAGTGACAGGTTGTCTACATTTGGATTTTATATTTCAGGGCGGTTGGATGGGGCAAGGATAGGTGGTTGTAGCCACTTTCTAGTTTTAGCCAGAGAACTTAGGGGCTTGTAGCCAGAGAATTGGGGAATTGGAGCTTCCCTCAGGTTGTATCCTGAGAAACTAGGGGGATGGAGCCTCCTTCCAGTTGCAGCTGGAAAACAAAGGAAGTTGGTGCTTTCAATGAATGTAATTCTTCAAGACATATAAGAAAAATCATTCTGTGGTTTTCTCTAGCTTTGGGTTTCCACGTAAAAACACTGGTGTATTGTGTATGTGTATGATTTCTCATTTGTTCATTGTTTATTTACTCTGCAATTATTGGATGATAATGCTACACTGATATAACACTTGCATTATATGGTTAAAAAGGATTAAATTTCTCTATTACCGATTCACCCCCCCTCTCAGTAATCCAACAATTGGTATCAGAGCGGGTTCCTTTAGAAATCAGTTTAACCATTGAAAGGAAGATCATGGAGAGAAACAACTTGTATAAAAATGGAATACCATAGTTTTATGGACACAAGTATGCATTTTTAAGCATAAGGATGAAGACATATATACAGGCACATGGATTTGAAATTTGGCAATCAATTGTAGATGGATACACAGTACCAGCAGTTCTGCCAACAAATGACAAAGCAGTGAAACTTGGTCAGAATAATTCCAAAGCCACAAATGCACTTCTAAATGGTCTTAGTGAAATGGTATTCACCAAAGTTGCACATTGTAAATACACTAAAGAGATTTGGGACAAACTTCAAAATATTTATGAAGGAGATTCAAAATTCAAAGAAGCAAAGCTTCAAACTTACAAAGGTTAGGTCTAACAACTTAAGATGAAGGAAGACAAGAATATTGCAACTTACTTTTTACGAGTTGATGAAACAGTAAATGCAATCATAGGATTGGGATAAGAAATCGAAGAATCTGTAATTGTTCAAAAGGTACTAAGATCTCTTCCTATGATATTTGACCCTAAGATATCAGCACTAGAAGAAAGAGAAGATATGAACTCAATAAGCATGGACGAATTACATGGAATCTTCACAGCATATGAAATGAGAACTGAACAGGAAAATCCAGATACAAAAGAAGCATCCAAAAAGTCAAAGAAAAAAGAAAAAGAACTTAGCAGCAACAGTGACGTCTCAGAAGATGATGAAGAAGTGGCCAACTTTGTCAAAAGATTGAACAAGGGAACCAAGGACAGGTATAGAGGTAAGCTTCCTTTGATTTGTTTTGATTGTGATGGTATTGGTCATTTTTCTAACAAATGTTCTCATAAGAAAAAGAGAAATTATGAAGGTTACTCAAATAGCAAACAAACATATAAAGGAAAAAGAACCACAAAGAACGTTTTCAAGAAAAGATTATGCACCAAAGAAGACATCTCATCATCAGATGAAGATGAAGTCGGTGATAGTGAGACAGAAAGAGTTTTATTCATGGAAGTAGAAGACTCTAATAAAGAAGACTCTAAAGAAGAATATAAAGAATACGAAGAAGAATATAAAGAGGTAGAAGTTGACCACCGATAATAATTGATGTGTGTCATAGAAGTTATCAGAAGAAAAAAGAAGAAAAACAAGAAACTACAAGCGAAACTAGACAAGAAAGAAGACACTCAAGAACTAGAACAAATGATCAAAAATTTGAAGGTTCAAATAGAACAAGATAAAATAATGGAAGAAACACTCAAAGAACAACTAGAAGAAAAAGACAGGATCATTGGAAATTTGGAAGCAGAGATTGTCACATTAAGAAAGGATATTCATAAGAAAAATATCGAAAACAACTCAAAAGTTTTGGATGACATTATCAGTAGTCAAAAACCTCATCATGACAAGTCTTGACTTGGATACAATCAGACAAAAAAGGGATCAAGATCCAAAACAACAAAGCAAGAAACATATCCAAAAATCTATGCAGAAACAATCAAAGGGGATAGGGAGATCTTCAAGGAATATTACATGGACACTCCTCCACTGAGAAGATTCAGATTTCAGAATCACCAACCAACAAATAGGCCTCAGGAAGAAGAAGAATTCATAAGAGTACCTCCTTTCAAAAGATCTTCAACTCCTAGGTATCAAACTATCTTTTTTGGTTTATGTTATGCATGTAATAATTTTGGACATAAAGTTGTGAATTGTAGAGCTAACAACAGGAACATAAACAACTTTGAAAATCATACACAAAAGGGTTATCCAAGAAGGCATAGTGAAACACAGAGAAAAAGTTACAACATGTTTGAATCCTTGAGCACTGAAGTGGAATGTTACAAATGTAACAACTTTGGACACATGGCCAAAGATTGCATAATGACATTCCCTCCTAGAGAACCGCAACAGAATAAAAATAGTCACAGACATGAACCTTAGAAAAGGACATGGATAAGAAAGCAGAATCAATATAGCAATGAAGAATGCACACTCGCTCTACAAGCTAAGCAGAAGAAACATGGTTGGTATGTTGACAGTGGTTGTTCAAAACACATGATGTAAAGATGACTCATTATATTCTTGTCATGGTTGATAAGAAATACAAATGGATGAACTTCAAAGTGGTCCCCTTATGGTGAAAGCCCTCACAGGAAGACGCTTTGTGGATTGAGTTATCCTAGAAGTATGGTTAGAGAACCCATGCTCAATTATGGAATAATGAGATGAAGGTCAGTAAATTTTTCAGTGAAACTATCCTAGATGGATAGTGTTTGTCATGCCATTTTCGGTGGTATGTGGAATGTCACATAACTTGTTAAGCCCTAATATTGGCTCATTACTACTTAATTGGGGCATATTAGATTAGTAATGTTATTTTATTTATGTCGGCTTTAGTCCATTAGTTGTGATTTAGATTAGTAATGCTATTTTATTTATGTCGGCTTTAGGCCATTAAAACCTCCTAGTCTCCTATATATACCAAGGAGACATTTTCATTTTGAATCATCTTGTACTTGAACATTTAAGTGGGGTAAAAGG
>ML786453.1:0-24195 GCA_009831015.1 Picea engelmannii | reverse complement strand
TGAGACAAGTAGTTGATGAGTTGGCACATACATGAGGTGTATATTTGATGAGTTGGCACATACATGAGGTGTATAGTTGATGATGTTGGTACATCTTGATGAGTCAAGGTTGATGCATGGTACATGTTGGTTCAGGTTATTGGTACAAGTTGACAATGGCAGTGGTTGATTCAGTGATAGTGACAGGTTTGGTATAGGTTGTTTGGTACAGGTTGATTGGTACATGTTTTTACAGGTTATTGGTACAAGTTGACAGTGGCAGGTTGATAGTGACAGCGGTTGATTCAGTGATAGTGACAGGTTGTCTACATTTGGCATTTATATTTCAGGGCGGTTGGATGGGGCAAGGACATGTGGTTGTAGCCACCTTCTGGTTTTAGCCGGAGAACTTAGGGGGTTGTAGCCTCCTTCTGGTTGTATCCAGAAAATTGGGGAGTTGGAGCTTCCCTCATGTTGTAGCCTGAGAAACTAGGGGGTTGGAGCCTCCTTCCAGTTGCATCTGGAAAACAAAGGAAGTTGGTGCTTCCAATGAATGTAATTCTTCAAGACATATAAGAAAAAACATTATGTGGTTTTCTCCCGCTTTGGATTTCCACATAAAAACATTGGTGTACTTTGTATGTGTATGATTGCTCATTTGTTCATTGTTTATTTACTCTGCAATTATTGGATGATAATGCTACATCGATATAACACTTGCATTATATGGTTAAAAAGGATTAAATTTCTCTATTACCGATTCACCCCCTCTCTCAGTAATCCAACATGACTATCTTCAGTAGAAGGAGATGGGTGTGGATATTGAAATACAGGATACATGTCTTGCAGAGATTCAATGAGCATGACTTTTGTTGTCAAGGAAACTATGAGCTAGAACCGAAGCTATATATCGTATTAGCTACAAGGCTAGAGGCCAGATTCAAAGCTATATTCCAAAGAAGCGAACAAAATTGCATTGATTTAGTACCTAAGATCGATCACCCAAGATGAAGACTTATTTCCAAAAGAATCAACAAGATGGAAGAGTGAAGAAACTTCATCACTAAGTTACTGGATATGAACATTTCAGTAAGATGGAAGAGTCAGTTAGAGTTATCATCACTAAGTTGTTGAATATATATACTTTTGGAGGTCCAAAAATTCTTCAGTGCGAAGGTGTGATCCAGGAGGATATAAGGAACACTCACAGAGGTCCAGGAGGATCCGGAACACTCACAGAGGTCCTAGGGAATCCATAAATGCTCAAAATTTGATCATCTCAAATCGTCCTGAAAATAACATCATTACGTAGAGCTCGTCATCAGATTTCAAACGAAGGAGAAAATGGAAAGTCAAATAGAGTTCTTATGCAAAATTTAAAAGCGGTCAAAGTTTGGGTCAAACAAGTAAAGTCAAAGGTCAAAGAGTGACGTCAACATAGTACATGATGATGTCAACTGTGACATGTGTCACATGTTCATACAACAGATGATGTGGAATATGATTAGTTGGAAGGTGACATGGCAAGTTTTTTCAGTAACTGACTGGACAATCGTACCTCCAAGTGGCCCAGTCATACATCGACACATGGCATGTATGAGACAATGAGAGACCACCATGTGGCAACCTCCCATTGGCCAATGTTGGTATGGTTATGTAAAATATTTGGTAGTCAATGGTGGTGGCCTCTCATTGGCCAATGTTGGTATGGTTATGTAAAATATTTGGTACTCGACGGGGGTCGAACCCGTGACCTACCAAAGCCTTATCACAAGCAGCATTACCAACGTGCCCTAACATGCTTCTTAACCATACTATATGTTTAAATGTATTTGAATTTAAGCTAAGGTTCAAATGGGTGGCTAAAGGGCCGAGGGCCTAAGCCCTTGACCCTTATCCCTTGGTCATATTCCATACCACATAAACATGTCATAGTCACAGAGGAGCTTAACATATGTGACGATTTAAAACTATAGCATATGGTATATGCCATATGAAACCACCAAATTCACGTAGGAGATTGTTATGATATATATAGTATATAGTATATAGTATATAGTAAACTATATATATGTGTGTGTGTGTGTGTGTGTGTGTGTGTGTGTGTGTGTAAAATGTGCCAAACAAATATATGCCAATGGATGAGAAGGTTGTGGGGAATCAAACCCCTGGCGTCCTCTATTTTAGTGGAAGGTTTTAACTAATCCGCCAAACAATCCATTTGTTACCATTACTCAAACAAACATCCCTATATATTGGGAACAGATAACAACACTTAGACAAACATCCCTATGAACAGATCTCGAGGCACACAGATTCTGATATAGGGAATAGATTTCAAGGTAGTACAGATGTAGTGAAGTATGTGCAAGTACAAGTTAAGTTTTGTGTTGCACTGTAAAGCGTGCCAAATGGTACCTTGATAGAATTTCAAATATTTTATATCAATTTTGCACAATTTTTCACAAGGATCATGAATATGAGGTCTTTTTTGTGATTTGAGGTCATTTGTAAAACGGTTTTGTCAATTTTCCATTAATGGGAATTTAATGCATTGTTTTGTGTGCGAGAGAGCATAAAAATGAGGAAGTTTGGAAATTGGTCGACTTTATAGTCGAAATTCTCAGAATTTCGCAAGGATTTCAATGGTGAAGTTATTTTATTGTTTTGAGTAATGAAATTTAAGAGCATCCATTAAATTAACATATGTGAGTCATTTTATATGTGATTTTGGTATTTTGAGAAGGAGAAAGCAGTTTTCATTGGATTGAAGGGAAATTAAAGATGAAACAAAAGTATATAATTTGAGTTCTTTTATTTTATGTTGTGTCATCTCACTATCAAGCAAAATGATCATCATTTTATGAGTTTTTGGGTAAAAAACACATCATCAGAATTATGCAAACCACCCCAATACGATCGGTAAATTATTTTGTATCAAATTAGATATTGCATGTATATATGTAACAAATAAGTGGTGTCTAAGGATTTTTGAATCAAATATGGATATAAGACACACGAGACTTCTCCCTACAATGCAAGACTGTAATAGGATAATCCAAAGATCTGGTATTGATACATTCCCAATTCACCAGCCTCTTTTTCGAGTTGTGTTGGCACATGGGCAAACTAAGGGTTCAACGCTTCAACAATGCACCAACAAAACCCTAACTATCGATCCTTTCGGCAAAACCTGCAAAGAAGGAAAAGTCTCACCTGAGGTAGAAGCAGGGGGGGTTACAGGACTCAGGTGCGTGTAACCAAGCTGGGACACAGATATGTGATAATAACACTTCGCAGAGTATTGTAGCAACACTTATAAGGTGACATGCATTAGTTCATTAGCTTAATTAACATCACAGAACAAACCCTACTATGGATCGGCGCAGTAACAAAAAATATTGAGCACTTCAACCACTTAGCACACAACACTGAATTAGATCTAACATTCATTCATTTTTAAGTAAAACACTAAGCATCAATAGATCTATCTATCATACATTATAATCAAGGAACTAAGCAAATCAATACATAAATAACATAGCACAAATCAAACCAAAGACACAAGATATACGTGGTTCAGCCCAGTGTGGGGCTACGTCCACCAACTGCTTCGTCTTCTTTATTATTCTTCAATATCTTACATTCATCCGCTCATGTGCACTAAGCCACAGAGTCGAGCCTTGCATAGGACATGAGATCTGTGCACTAAGCACCAGATCCTCCTTCCCAAAATTAGGTCAAGGCATAGAGCCAACTTCTCTATCGATCACAAAGCCTTACATACACATTTTTTTGCACAAAGAAACCCAGAACTACTTTCACTTAGCCACTTCCCACTATCCACTACTTCGCTTCGCTTTTCTTCTACCATGCATTATTACTTATACTTTTACAATCCCTTACAATAAGGCCTAATCATGGGTAAACCCATGGGCCAAAATCCCATAACCCATTACAATGCAAAAACCCTTTAGACCCCTTGTTGGGTCCACATAGCCCACAAAATTGGTGATATCTGCGATCTCAACTCCTCCTGGGCACTCCATCTTAGACTAGCCTGTTGAAGTCCAAAAAGTGGTCAAACCTGACCAAGGTTTCCTCAAAACTTGGTCGAGGGCCAACAGGCCCCCAACACTCACCTGTGACTCGTCCCAAGTCACTCAAGTTTGCGCAATGTTTCTTTGAAGGCCTCGAGCTTCACTCAAGCTACCTCAACTTGCTACTTCGCCTGAGCCTCCTGCTCAATGAGCTCTTGGATCATTTTCTCTGTAGCAGGCCCTTCCAGGTGTTGTTTTGTTGTCGCAACCACTTGGTCCAATTACGAGACCTGTCCCTCAATCTCTTCAAACATCGTGTAGGCTTCGTCCTGCACCAATTGCAACTTCTACGTGAATTCCATTACTCTACCCTGGATGGCAGTAATCTATTGTTGTACCATGCTTTGTTCCTGGGACCTTTTCATTCTTTCAACTGTGGTGAGTAGCTTCATCTGCGCCTGCAGAGATAAAGCATGTTGTTGCACCTCCTATAACTGCGCTTCCAATTTCCTTATCTCTGGATCTTCTGTGAGGCATTCATAAGTCTGTGCACTTCTATCTCTTAGTTGTTTTCACTCTGAGGTGAGGGCCCTTATCCTTCCTACTGCGTTCTTAGCGGCTTCCTGCGGGGTGCTCGGTACTGCTTGGACCTCCAACTTTTTTATCCTCGCTTGAAGTTGTTGAATGGTCTCAGTGAGCTTCACTACTCGAGCCTTGACCGACTCTTGTTCCTCCTGTGCCAAGCCTAGCACAGAGTGACATGCTTTAATCACTACCTCTTTGACTATGGCCCATTCATCGAGTAACTGCTCGTTTTCTCTCTGTAGTTTCGCTTTGTCCTCCTGGAGCATCACCCAAAACTCTTCTCTCTCACTTTCATGCACGATTACACTATACCGCGCTACTCGTAATCACTCTAAGACTTCCTCTTTCTCTTGTTTCAAGGCTTCTGTAGCCTTCTCATTTTCCTCTTGGACTTTCTGAAGTCGATCCTCTGTCGCATCTGCAAGTCTTCTCAATTGGGTTGGTTCATCCCCCAATTCTGCAATATGTGATAAGGAAGGCGTAGTAGGTACTGTGCAGATCAATTGAATAGCTTGTTGTATTTCCTTCAGTTCCTTCTCGGCCCTTTCATACAAATCCTCCTTCTTCACTCCATATCTCTGCAAAATATCCTCGGAAGCATCCCCCATAGCTCTGCAGACCAAGCTGATGTCATCCTCCGTGAGCGTGCCTCTAACTGGGGCTTGCTAGCACGCGTCTTCTTTATTTCCAAAGGTTTTTACAGAGAAACCTTTTTTTTTGCAGTGTTATTGTTTCAGTCGAGGGATCTTTCGACGGTGTAGCTTCACCTTCTCCTTGATTTTCTCCTTCGTCCCCTCCTCCTTTTCCATTTGCTTCATCTCCTCCTCCTAGCAAGCCAGATCCATTTCCTTTAGAGGCGATGTCCTCCTCATTGCTCTTTATTTCCTAGATTTCTTCCTTCTTTTTCTTCTTCTTCATCCCACTGGAATGTCCGACATGTTCGACCCGGGTGATTGGGGGCTTCCTATGATGTCAGTGTCGGAGAGTTCTGCATCAGCAACAAGTACATGGAACTCCTCTGACCATTCCTTCGTGATCTACTCCATGCTTCATCTTTCAAATTATAATATGACAGTAAATCTTCCTTTCTCCCATCTCTGTGCGCAGTGATATAGATAAAATGTGGATTTACACGAAAATTGGCTACCGGTCTGTACTGGTGTAAGGTGCGCAGTGTCATGCGCGGAAATGACTCGATGGAAACCTTCAGTTTCTAATAATATGCATGGAACATAGCGTTGGACTGCCATTGCTTCAACATGTCGTTGGTGTACCACAAGGTAGAAAACCTAGTGGCCAACGGCTCCGATGGTTCAATCTCTGGAAAGGTGTCTCCTTGAGGCATTTTCCAAGAGAAAAATGCAATCAACATGATCAACCAGCTAAATTGGAATTCATATCCCAAATCCTGAGCTTCGTGATAGTATTTCTCGAGTTCATTGACGAGGTAACTTGCCCAATTCATATGCATGCCCTCCACACATTTTCCTGCGAGGTCCACCACGAAGTCGGTGACCTGTGTGGGGCAATTCTTTCTTAAGAGCTTTCTAGCTATGAGTTGGAAAGCGAGGCTCACTACACCATCCTGGATAGAGGCTACCTTGTAGCCTTGCTTTAACCTTTTCGACTTCTCCATAAGCCTCCTTGATGCGTTGTGTTATGGAGCGGTCTGAAGCCTTCCCTGGATAAAATTGTTGAGGGTCAGGTCCTTGCATGCTTAATCCTGTAATCAAGTGGATCAGCGTCGGATCCACAGTAATCCGCCTGTCGAGCCATAGGTATCCTCCATGATATCATGAGACGAGGAGTTTAACGCAAGCGTTAACCTCCTGATGACGGCCAAAATGGGGAATATTCATCACATTTAGCACAGTGGATTGCGCCAGCTCCTTAATCCATGATTGGGAGACTAGGCGTGGCTTCTTCCCAATTGTCTTCGTCAAGTATCGGTGGGGTGCGAGCATAGCATAGTTCTTCCTATCGTTGATATTGAAGTCAATGTTATTTAGTAGTGGGATCTGTCCTAACTGACTCCCAACTACGTGTATTCCTTTCGGGATGTACACGGTGATCAGAGTGTAATCATAGTCTCATGGAATGTTGTCGCGGTTAACCACGCCAGCCAAAGGAGGGATATACTCAAGTAAGATCGACAGGATTTGCTTCGCATTAGCCATATTGCCGCGATGTTTACTTCGTTGCTCAGTCATGGGGTTAACACGGTTAGAACAACGTCCAGTCGAAGGGGAAGCTTGTAGTCCCCTGGTCAACGACACATGTACTCCTTCAGATAATGGTTTATCAGTCATCAGCTTCTTGAGGACTTCTTCGACAGACTTCTCTAATGCACTAGGTTCGCTCGACATTCTCACTGTTAAACAGACAGGTCGGGGTAGGAGAACGGGTAAGCGGGGTAGACAAACAGACATCGGCATCTAGTTTCATGTAACACTTGGGCATTGAACATTTTACCTGGGCTATGGACTGGCACTTGTGGTGACAACTTTAATCATTTAGTTGTTTAACATTTGAGAATCACAACCTTTTGTGCTCTTAACACCATCATGGATCTCCTTTCTCCAACACTTGGGAATGATCTCTTTCAGACATGGAATTTGGCAAAGACAACATTAATGTAATCTTTGAAACAAATTGTAAAAAACCATTATCACCTTTCCCAATCAGTGAAGGTCGAAACTTCATTTCATCCTCGAAGGTTCCAAAAATCATCCTTGATGATAATAACCATGGCCAGAATATGGAAAACATCATTTCAAAAACAAGTTGTTCCTTGATTGCATACTCTGTGTTCTCTGAGGGTTTCAAACAAGGCACAAAGAATCAGGTTTTTACCACTTGGGCGATCTAGCACTTGGACTTTTGAATATCTTTCCCCATATATTCCCTTGTGGATGCTTGATCTTGCTACTTGTGCATTTTCAAGTGTTTCTCTTTGCACCTAAATATCTACCCGAGCGCACACTTGACACATGTTTTTAGGCCCGGGATCTATTTTATTCATGACCTTGCACAAAATTAGAACCCTGATATTCCCAAGGGCAGAAACAATTTTATATTTTGTCCAAAATAAACCCTAACCCTGATAAAAAATAAGATTGCACCCAATTTTTTATAAAATTTGATCAAAAATGTGAATCTTGATCATCCCCTACCAAAATTTAATGGAGGCACTATCGTAAGTTCTCGTAGAAAAAAAATTTCTTTGAAAATTCCCAAGACAGAAAGAGTGCTAACACGATCAACCAATGGAGGGACTCACGTACGGTACTTCGACGAATTCCTACTTCAGGAGAGCGGAGTGGCCATAACGTTGAAACCCCTAAAAGTTGGAGTTGCAAAGTAACGAGGACCATAGATCTAGGGACCCTTCGGGACCTCCCATGACCGTTAGATCTAGATCATGGTCAACCCAACGTTGACCACTCTGGGATCAAGAAGGAAGTCACACCATGGATCCCCTGAACGCCAAAGTTACGAAGTAATGGAGGCCATAGATCCATGGGTTTACGTGGACACACCTTGACCGTGAGATCGAACGGATTGGAAGGCTATCAATCCAAGGTGACGTGGACCCACGTTTGACGTTCCATGTGTCACCTGGATTTGTACATTTCACAGATCCTATGTGCTCATTAAAACGTGACACATGTCACCCACTGTAGGGGGCACATGTCATCTCTTCCTTTCCGCGTGTCACCCCTGGAACTTACTTGCTTGGTCCATTTGTCCGGTGGAGTACTCGAGACCCATCTGTCCTTGCCTCTGCATCTAGTACATCCCCGCGTGCGAGGGAGGACCTTTCATAAGTCTGAGACTTCAAGACTCCAGAGGTTTAGGGTGTAATGTCATATACAAGATGAAAGGCTCGAAGGCCGAAGCCACATGGAGAGATTTTGGGCTCCTTTGGGAGTTCGGGAATTCGGGACTCCGGAGTGCATGCATGCATAAAGGAGAAGGGACGTTCAATGTTGAAGCGTCGAACATCAAACTTCGCTCTAGCTTATGTGTTAAATGAGGATCAAGGCACGTTGTCGGATTGAATGGTGGATGAACTTCCACCATGGACGTAGGTACTTGGAGATGGTATGAACGAGATGGACCCACATGGATGTCACGTGGCCCTCAACTAATAACATCCTAAGAGATTAGGGAGGCCATAACTTCCAATCCAGAGCTCGGATTTGAGCCTGGTAGTAGTCGTTAGAAAGATACAGGTGAATAGAATAGGATGAATACCTCAGACAGAGGATTCGATTCGATTAGAGTATGTAAAAAATTTATGCCCCATCCCTAGAAAGGGTACTTAAGGGTCGGGTGTGTTACAAATTGGTATCAGAGCAAGTTTACAACACTTGACATGCTTGGGCTCATGAACGAGTCACAAAAAAATCTTCTTAGAGACATTTAAGGGTAACTCCTTATCTTACGTCATTCCTAAGAGCTTTAGTTAAACCTTTATTGAAGAGAGGAATGAAACTTTCTGATGTTGTATGTGTTCTGAAAAATCTGAATTGTGTGTTGTTCATAAACTAGTAGATCATTAACTAACAGAAAAAAAAATTATCAGCACTGAAGCAGTCAGTGGACCGCAAAAAAACTACAACATAAAGGATGGTGACACACCATGAATTGGGGGAAAGTTCCCACAATAGAGAGGAAGAATCTGATGAAAGGAGGGCGGTGGAAACCCCTCCAGATTTGGATGAAACCGTAAGAAGCCTCATGGCATAATTGCAAAGTTGTAAGGATGACAATGAAAGGATGATAAAAGAGTAGGAAAAACAAATTGGAATTAATGCAGTCTTACTGCAAAGCTTATCATATATACAGAGGCAACTGCAACATGGACCAACATGCAATCATGTGGGCAGACATCATACGAAGAAAACCCAAATTCCACCTGAGATACGAAAGCATGGCCCTGAAAGTGGCCACACAAGGAGACGCAACTCAACGAAGGCCCAACATGGAGCCAAGAGACACTCATCGAAAGAATCCTCTGGTGAGGAAATTGACAACTCCAAGGAATCTTCTAGTAGAAAAACTAGTTTGCATTCCCAGAGGAAAAGAAAGAAGAGGAAACATTCCAAGAGCCATGACCCTGAAGAGTTCAAGAAGGCCAAACCACCCACTTTCAATGGAGAAATTAAGAAGGGGGAAGAAGAAAAAGTTTGGTTGCTTGGCTTGAAGAAGTACTTCAGATTCCATGACTACTCTGAAAATTTAAAGGTTCGAATATCCATTTTTAACCTGAATGGAAAGGCCTCCATTTGGTGGGAGGACCTTAGGAATGTGAAAGGAATCCATGAGAAGGACTTATCATGGAAACTATTTGAGAAATACTTCAAGAAAAAGTACCTATTATAGAGATACTTTGATGGGAAGACCAAGGAGTTCTATGAACTCAAGTTGGGACAGCTCACAATAGATGAATATATCAACAAATTTCTTGAATTGATAAGGTGTGTGCCCTACATTAAGGATGAAAAATTAAAGATGAAATGATTTATTAGTGTATTACCTCAGTCCTTCTGGGACAGAATTGAGTTTGATGAGCCAAAGACTTTAGAAGACACTATTTGAAAGGAAAGGTATTGCTATGAGAAATTCAAGAATAAGACAAAACCTCATGAGGACTGGAAGAAGAAAAGTAGTTTGGGATTCAAGAAGAAGGAGTTTAAACCCTCAACATTTAAGAACTATGAGAAGGGTTCTAAGATGAGTCTTCCTACTAAAAGTGTATATTAGCAAAATTTCCCCTCTCAGAGTGGAAATAAACCCTTTGGTGCAGCCTCAGGTAAGACTAATAACACAAAGAGAGAACACTTGAAATGTTGGGGTTTTGGAGAACAACATCTACTGAGGGACTGCCCACATAGACAACACAACAATAGGAGGGTCTACAACGTCCAAGAGGAGGACACCATAGTTAATGATGTTCCTAGGAGCATGCCACAAATTTATGCAGCCTTGGATAATAGACAAGATTACCACCAAGCTTCAGTGGTGGAGATGGAAGGTATGATTACCAACCATCTAGCTTCCATTTTAATTGACCCTGGTTCTAATTTGAGTTATTTTACCCCTCAAACTATTGAGAAATGTAAATTTCAACAAGTAAACATGTTAAAACATGGTTTGTACAATTAGCCACTGGAACCAAAAGAAAAGTAACAAAGGTCATACCAGCATGCCAATTCATTATGAATGGATTGTCCACCCAAGCAACCCTAAACATTCTCCCTTTAGTATCTTATGACCTGTTGATTGTCATGGACTGTTTGGCTACCCATAAAACCAAGTTAGATTGTCACAATTAAACTTTGGAGTGTGAATATGAAGGAGGGAGAAAGGTAACCTTACAAGGGATTCAAAAGCTTGTTTCAGGGAGACAAATATCATCCCTTCAAGTGAAGAAGTATTGTAGAAAAGGATGCCCTTTATATGAAATACAAGTGTTGAACTCTATTGAGAACAATAAACCCAACATAGAGGACCATCTCATATTAAGAGAGTATAAATATGTGTTTCCAGAAGAGGTATCAGGTCTACCTCCAAGGAGAGATATTGACTTTTCAATAGAACTTGCATCAGGAGCGGTGTCAGTGTCTAGAACACCCTATAGAATGAGTACACTAGAGCTAGTTGAGCTCAAATTACAGCTAAAGGAAAAGATGGACAAAGGCTACATTCAGCCTAGTGTGTCTCCATGAGGAGCACCATCCTTGTTTGTGAAAAAGAAGGATGCCACACTCAGGTTCTGCATAGACTATAGGCAAGTCAATAAGATGACCATTAAGAATAAGTATCCCTTGCCAAGGATCAATGACTTGTTTGACCAATTAAGGGGTGCCACAATTTTCTCCAAGATTGACTTGAGGTTTGGATACCATCAGGTCAGAATTAAAGATGAAGACATCCACAAAACAACCTTTAGGAAAAGGTATGGTCACTATGAATTTGTGGTGGTTCCATTTGGGATAACCAATGCACTGACCACTTTTATGTGCTTAATGAATAATGTACTCAGTAAGTTCTTGGACGGATTTGTATTGGTTTTCATAGATGATATCCTAATCTATTCTAAGAATAGGGAAGAGCATGAAGAACATCTCAAGCTAGTGCTTCAAATACTAAGAGAACATCAACTATATGCTAAGTTTAGCAAGTGTGAATTTTTCCAGAAACAAGTCCATTACTTAGGCCATGTTATTTTTGAAGACGGAGTGGCAATTAATCCTAACAAGATCAAATCCATTATGGATTGGCCTACCCCAAAGGATGTATCTGATATCAGATCCTTTATGGGCTTAGAAAGATACTATAGGAGGTTCATAAAGGGGTTTTCCAAGGTTGGTTGTCCAATCACCTCCCTTCAGAAAAAGGGAGTTAAATTCATTTAGACATCAAAATGTGAAGAGAAATTCCAAGAGCTAAAATACCTTCTAACCAATGCACATATGTTGAATATTGCAGACCCAAACAAGGACTTCCTTGTGTGTACAAATTTCTGGAAGGAATGACTCGAAGGAGTCCTTATGCAAGAAGGACATGTAATTTGCTATGAATCCATAAAATTGAATGAAAATGAAATCAATTATGTGACCCACAATCTAGACTTGGATACCATAGTACATGCTTTAAAAATGTGGAGGCATTACCTCCTAGGTAGGAGATTTGTTCTTATGACATACCATATCGGGTTGAGACATTTGTTTGATCAACCAAAACTTAATGCTAGACAAGCTAGGTGGATGGCTCTCCTTCGTGAGTTTAATTTTGAAATAAAACATATCAAAGGAAAAGAAAATAGGGTGGTTGATTCCCTTAGCAGAATTATGAAAGAAATCCACTTGGAAGTTGTGAGCACATGTGAAACGGATGTCAAGGAGAGAGTCAAAAGTGCGCAAGAAACATATGCATTTTTCAAGACTATAAAATCATACTTAGAACAAGAGCCCACATGGATGAAGTATAAGGGTTATCAATTGTTGAATGATGCCCTGCTAACTTACAAAGGTAGGTTGTATATTCCAAATTGTGGTGACTTGAAGAATTTCATGATGGATGAACTACATAAAAGACCATATATTGGTCATCCTGGTTATCAGAAGATGACCACAGCCACTAGCAAACTATTTTATTGGCCCGGACTGAAAAAGTGCATAGTTGATTACTTAGCTAAATGTCTAGAATGTCAGTAGGTTAAGGCAGAACACCAACATCCAATAGGGTTGTTGCAACCCCTACCAATCCCATAATGGAAATGGGAAACTATCTCCATGGATTTCATCACAGGGTTACCAAAATCAGCCAAATAGAATGACGCCATCATGGTAGTTGTGGACAAATTGAGCAAGGTTGCTCACTTCATTCTCGTCAAGTCAACTTGAAAGGCAATAGATATTGCTAGTATTTTCATGAAATAAATATTTAGACTGCATGGCATGCCTAAGGATATCATATCTGACAGAGATACAAAATCTACTTCAAGCTTTTGGAAATCTATGTTTGTTGGTTTTCAAACTAAATTGTTATTTAGTACAACCTATCACCCTCAAACTGATGGATAGACAAAGAGGGTAAACCAAGTATTAGAGGACATGTTAAGGATGCATGTAATGCATCATCTTAAGAAGTGGGAAGACTACCTACCACTGGTAGAGTTTGCCTACAAAATTGGCTATCAAGAGTCATTGAAGATGAGCCATTTTGAGGCCCTCTATGGTAGACAATGCAAGATTCCAATCAGTTGGGATAACCCAGTAAACAAAATTACAATCGGGCCAGATATGCTAAAATAAATGGAACAACAAGTAGTTCAAATAAAATAGAATTTGAAAATAGCTAAGGATAGACAGAAAAGTTATGCGGACAGAAAAAGGATCCTAGAGAGTTCAAAGTAGAGGATCATGTGTATATCAGAGTTAGACCCAGGAAAAGCTCCTTGAGAATGGGAGCTTATTCCAAGTTGGCACCTTGGTATTGTGGACCCTTTGAAATCTTGGATAGAGTGGGGCATGTAGCATATAGATTAGCACTTCCTCCCACAATGAAGGCACATAATGTTTTCCATGTTTCGTTATTGAAGAAATATGTACATGACTCTAATCATATAATTGACTAGTATGTGATTCAAGTGGAACCAGAGGGAGAACTCCTGCCAGTACCACAATGCATAATAGACAAGAAGGAAACCCCACTCATGAACAAAACCATTTCACATTTCAAGGTGCAGTGGAAACACTTTGGTCCAAATGAAGTTACATAGGAAATGGAGGATGCTATGAAACAGGCATACCCATTTTTGTTTACTTATGTACGTACATAACACATCGATAGATAGAAAATCAAGGATGATGTTCCTTTAAGGGGGAGGGGATTGTAATACTCATTTTCCCCCAGTTTGTAAATATAACTATAACTTGTTAAAAGACATCGGCAGACTAAATATGTGTTAATGTTGGATTTGAGGAACCTTTTTTCATAAAAGGTAATGTATGTATTCTATGTTATTAATTGAAAATAGATAGTGTTGCATAGTTGTTGAAAGAGGGGTTTGCCAAGATAGACCATGATTCTATGAGAGATATGGGGAGGGGAACTAGAAATGGTTGAGATGACCCCCACCAAACTAGTACCTCACTGGATTTAATTGCTCAGACCTAGAACTGTCCTCTGACCCAGAAATGAATTACCAGTCAGGTTGGTAGTTGGAAAAGTCCTCCTCCATAGTTAATGAGGAGATGGGGCAGAGTACCCATATGTAAGGGCTTCCATACCTGACCACGAGCTGGGATTTGGACCCATGCAACCTTGTTGAGGAAGGCAAGAAAAGAGGTAATTCATGGGCAGAGGCAGATCTGTGAGGAAGCAGAGTCAATAGAACAATATCAAGAAGAGAAAGGAGCACTTGCAGCTCTCTTATTCGAGGGAGAACTGATAAATAAGCTAATTTTTGGTGCAAGAAGTTGTTGGCAAGGTTTTCGGTCCAAGTTGATAAATGGGGATGGCGAGTGACTATGGAAGTACTCATTGAAAACCTCCTTTCTTGGTACAGAGAAAATCGATTGCCAAGATCCCGTGGGAGGAGGAGAGTAACCTCCATCCCTTATTGTCGCGGAGCAAGAACAAAGAGTCTCTCTCAGAGCATCATGCTCTAGCTAGGGGGTGGCCAATGGTAAATCCATTCAGGAGTGGTTGTGCCTACGGTTGGGTGGAAACATGCACCCTTTTAGCATTCTCTTCACGATTCTAGCTTTCCAATAAGTATTTTCATACTCTGTGTACTGAAATGGAAATCATAATTGAATATATATATATATATATATATATATATATATATATGACTAAGCTCTGTATTGAATGATTAAGGTATAAATGTGTATTGTCTCTCTGTGAACCCATGCTTTTGAATGGTATTTCGTTTTCCTCAGCTTAGCAACTAGAGAGTTAATGGGGATAATCGGAACGCTTAAGTCCTGTTGACCTCTTGAATCTACCATCGCGAGAATACCAAGTTCAAATTATGTGGAAAGAGGTGCCTCCTTTATACCATTCACCTATGTGACCGAGGGCTCATGCCCATGTCCTTAACCAATTCATGGCTAAGGGATTAGTGTGTAGCCCACGAGAATTTTCGGAGGACCCATATGACCAAGGTCTGGGAACCTTGCACTAGACCCGAAAGGAGCTAAGCCTTTGTGGCTTCGAAACTCTAGGATTTCAGAGCTCTAGAGCATTACGACCTTACCATTTGCAAACCATTTGAAGGCAACTTGTTGTTACGGTTTCCCACGAGGTTGACCGATGTCTGGTGGTTTCCCTAACCGGGGCAAACAAACATGTCACATTGTTAAACTCTGACCCTTTACCAATTGCGAAGTAATGTGAGTCGTAGATCCGAGGGTATTTGGGAGTTCCCCTGGCCATTAGATCTACGCCGAGGTAAGTCCGACATTAGCTACTCCAAGAGAACAGAGGTGTTATAACACCAAACTCCCTGAACATTGGAGTTACGAATTGACGTAAGCCGTGGATCTGGGGAGTCTGTTAAGAAATCCTCATAAATGTCTGATCAACCAGTGGAGGGACTCGTGTATGGTACTTTGGCGAAGTCTTACTTCAAGAGAGAAGAGTGACCATAACGCTGAAACCCCCAAAAGCCAGAGCTGCAAAGTAACGAGGACCGTAGATCCAGGGACTCTTCGGGATCTCCCATGACTGTTAGATCTAGACTATGGTTAGCCCGATACTGACCACTCTAAGAGCAAGGAGGAAGTCACACCGCGGATCCACCACACATCGAAGTTACAAAGTAACAAAGGCCCTAGATCCGAGGGTTTACGTGGACACACCTTGACCATGAGATCGAAGGGCTTGGAAAGCTATCAGTCCAGGGTGATGTGGCAAGCTGACTCCACCTAGGGTGACGTGGACCCACGTTTGACGTGCCATGTGTCACTTGGATTCGTACGTTTCATAGACCCTATGTGCCCATTAAAATGTGACATGTGTCACAAACTGTAGGGGCCATGTGTCATCTCTACCTTACCGCGTGTCACCCTTGGCACTTACTTGCTTGGTGCATTTGGCAGGTGGAGTACTTGGGACCCACCTGTCCTTGCCTCTACATCTAGTACGTCCACATGTGCGAGGGAGGACCCTTTGGGAGTCAGGGACTTCAGGACTTTGAAGGTTTAGGGTGTAATGTCGTAGACAAGCCGAAAGGCCCAAAGGCTGGAGCCACGTGGAGAGATTTCAGGAGTTTAGGAATTCAAGACTCTGGAGGACATGCATGCAGAAAGGAGAAGGGACGTTCAGTGCCGAAGCGTCAAACGTCGAACTTCCCTCTAGCTTATGTGTTAAATTAGGATCAAACCCTGTCGTCGGATTGGACGGTGGATGAACTTCCACCATGGACATAGGTACTTGGAGATGGTATGAACGAGATGGACCCATGTGGGCACCATGTGGCCCTCAATTAATAACATCCTAAGAGCTTTGGGAGGTCGTAACTTGCAATCCAAAGCTCAGATTTGAGCCTGGTAGTAGTCGTTAGAAAGCTACGGGCGAGTAGAAGAGGATGAAGACCTCGGACATAGGATTCGAGTCGATTAGATTAAGAAAAAAAATTATGCCCCATCCCTAGAAAGGTTACTTAGGGGTCAGGTGTGTTACAGATAAAATGAAGACCTAGAAAAGGAGTCAAAGAAATAGCCTAAGAAAGAGAAACCAAGTTATAGTGCCATTACCCCTTCAGAGACTTTATTTAAAATGGAAGCGAAAGTGGATATCAATCCATATAAGGGTGAGATATATGCATTAAAGTTGAATCATTGGTTGCAACAATTAGAGGTCTATTTTAGTGTTCACAATATAGATGAGGAGTAGATGATTTTGTTTTCCTAACTGAAATTAGAGGGCCATGCATTAACCTGGTGGGAAATCCACATGGAGACACTTACACTAGAGGGTGATCTGCCACTAACTAAGTGGGAGGATTTCAAAACCATCATTAAGTCCTAATTTTACCCTATCGGGTATGTAGAGGACTAATATAAATTTTGGCATTACTTTAGGCAAAGGCAAGGGAAGAGTGTGCAAGACTACACCACCAAATTCAGAAAGATGGCCATCATGCTAGGTATCTCTCCCAAGAACCTATATGTACTCCTCAAGTATCTCGGGGGTCTACACAATCATTTGTGAAAGAAAGTGATGATCTTAAAGTCCAATATTGTTTATGAGGCCTATGTGCAAGCACAATATCTGGAAAATGTAGGCCACCACAAAGGAAAACTAAGTGGTTCCAAACAAAAAGAGCACCAAGAAACTTCTAAGGAGGGGAAGAAGAAGTGGAAAGGGAAAGACACGAAGACAACAACCATTGAACATCAGTGAAAGAATCCAAGTAATCATTGTAACCATTGTAATATCGATGGTCACACTGAAGAAAATTGTTGGAAACTACATCCAAAGTTGAACCCTAAGAACCATAAGAAGGATGCCAAGAAGAAGAACCTTCTAGCCACAGATTCAAGCAATTAGGTAGAGAGAAACTCATATGTGGATGAGAATATTGTCTGTACTTTAGTGTAGAAGGAGGTGAATCAGAGTAGCCTTCATCACAAGGAAGAGAAGGACATGATAAAACTCTTTCATGTCAAGATCTAGGTTAAGAAGACCAAGGTAGATGCTCTATTCGATTTTGATTCACAAGCCAATGGTTAGAAAGCTTGGGTTGGATGTTCATGATCATCCTATCCCATATCCATTGGGGTGGATAAACAAGGATTCAAAGATCAAGGTCACAAAACAGTGTAAGATCAAAGTTGTTGTAAGTGTAGATTTTATTAATGAAGTGGAGTTAGATGTAGTACCCCTTGACGTGTGTGGAGTAGTGTTTGGAAGCCCCTACATGTATATGAGGGATGCAACCTTCATGAGGAGAGAAAACTAGTACTTCCCAATCAAGGATGAGAAGTTGTTCATCATCAATGCACATAAAGGTAAATCGATCATCTCACTGGTAAGTGCCAACAAAGCCAAAAAATTGATTAGTTCAAGTAAGAAGTATGTTTTTCTTTTCTTACGAGAGAATGAGCCTGATGATGAATCAGTAAGAGTAAATGCATCCCTAGAGGGATGTACTAAAAAGAAAAAACAACAGTTTGAGGAGTTGTTAAAGGCATACAAAGGAGTGTTCCAAGAGCCTAAAGGGATACCACTAAAGAGGGAATAGAGCATGAGATATAAGTGTTGTCTGACTCACCATTACCAAATATTGGGTTGTAAAGATAGTATGTTATGGAAGCAGAGAAAGTGGAGAAGCAGTTGTAGCAACCACTGGAGCAGGGAGTTATTTGACCAAGCACCTTACCTTGTGGGTCACTTATTATCATAGTACCCAAGAAGGATGTGACTTGGTGAATGTGTATAAACTACATATCTTTGAACAAGATTACACTCAAGAATCATTAACCTCTTCCATGATCAATGATTTGTTAGATCGGTTGCAATGTGCCAAGTACTTCACCAAGTTGGATCTCAAATCGATATACCACCAGGTACGTGTCAAAGAAGAAGACACCTTCAAGACAAGGCAAGGTTTGTATGAATGGTTGGTATTGCAATTTGGTTTATGTAATGCACAAACTACATTTATGAGACTAATGAATGATGTATTATGTCCATATTTAGATTCATTTGTTATAGTGTATTTGGATGATACATTAGTTTATATCTCTACCTGGGAAGAGCACATATCACATCTCATGCAGGTGTTAGAGACTCTAAAAAAGCACCAATTGTTGGCTAACCTCAAGAAATGTGAGTTTGTTGAACAATCATTGTTGTATTTGGGGTATGTGATCGGTGGAGGGGAACTCAAGAAAGATCCTGCAAATATGTAGGCCATCATAAAATGGCCAGTTCCTACTAATGTCACTAAAGCTAGGAGATTTTTTGGGGTATCATAGTACTTATGGAAGTTCATAGCATCCTTTTTAGTGGTAGCTACACCACTCCACGCCATAACAGTGAGAGATAAGATATTTCAGTGGAGAAAGAATCGACAGAAATATTTCGACAAGCTAAAACGAAATATAAGTCAAGCACCGATTCTCAGATTGCCTAATTTGCATAAGCCTTTCAAGGTGGAGATAGATGTAAGTGGGTATGCTATGGGAGTAGTTTCAATGCAAGGAGGTAAGCCAATATGTTATCATTCTGAGATGTTTCATGGGGGAGTTTTGAACTACCCTACATATGATAAGGAACTTTATGCTTCGGTTCAAGCTGTTAAGAAGTGGAAGCACTATCAGATGGGAAAGGAAACCATTATCCACATAGATCACCAGCCACTGAAGTATTTGCAAGTCCAAAGTAAGCTTCAACAAACCAGACATTGCAGGTGGGTGGCGTTTTTGCAACAATTTCATCTAGTCATCAAGTATAACAAGGGGAACACACAAGTTGGCAGACATGCTTTCAAGGCCACCCACATCAAAGATTAAAACTTTGGGAACTCTTATGCACATGGATCCTTTTATCCATTATTCATACAAAGAGGCATACACAGAAGATGAGGACTTCAGGGAGGTATTTCAACAACTATATGGCCAAATTCATGTAGAAGAAGGTGACAGTAAGGTTGAATACCATCTCCAAAATGAGTTACTCTACAAGATAGACAAGCTCTATGTTCTTAAAGGTGAAATATTACAGCTTATCAGATAGGGTCGCACCTCCAAAGTTGCAGGAAATTTTGGTGTCGGGAAGACAATTTCTAACTTACAAAGGTAAATGTACTAGCCCATAATGCAAGAATATGTACGACAGTATATCAGGGGATGCATACGTTGTTGTACCAACAAGCCCAATAATAGTAAGCAAAGTCTATACCATCCCTTTCTTGTACCCACTCAACCTTGGGAAAGAATTTCCATGGATTTTGTGGGAGGTTTACCAACAACTAGGAATGGACATGACTATCTGTTTGTGGTAGTTGACAAGTTCAACAAGATGTGCAGTCTTATTCCTTGTAAAAAGACCATCATAGTAAAATAAGCAACAAACATGTTTTTTGAACAGGTCTGGGTGATCTTTGGGATACCAAGGAGCATCAACTCATCTATATTCAACATTTTTTATAATAGAGTAGTCCACACTTCTACTGGTAAGTCCCTTTTAAAACTTGCTTTCAGTATTTGTTACCTTTTCCTTTGGATGTTGCATATGGACAACAAGGAGGAGTGAGGGGAGACATCATAGGAGAAGATTTGAGAGTGGAGAAATTTGTTGAAAAGATTAGACATGTCCATTTGCAAGTACAAGAGAAAAGTATAAGGCTAGTCATGATCAACACAGAACCGTGAATACATTCAAAGTGGGAAATAAAGTTTGGTTACAACTGAATAAGGAAATAGTACAGGGTCCTCGTAAGAAGATCAAGGCTCTATTGATCCGGATTATTTTTGGAACACAATGAAAGCAGAGATATTACAATGAAATACACATAAAAATTGCCATAAATAGAGAAATACAACAATACATGATTTTTATTAATGAAAGAAATGTACAGAGACTGTAAAAATATAGAGTTCAAGACTCGCTAGAATGGTGGCAGCTTTATCTCTGAGAAGAGATGTGACGACTACACTCATTCACAAGAAGATGATTACAATGAGGCTCTGAAGGCCTTTTTATGATAAAAATGAATGCAAAAACCCTAGACATCCAAAAAACTAACCCTAGGAGATGAAGCACCAAAAATCACGTGGGCCCCATTGGGGTAAGTTAGTACATTAACTTCTTAGGGTCATAACTTTTGCATACGATCTTTTTTTTAGGCATGTGATAGCCCATTTGAAAGGTATTTTCGAGAACTATGCATTATGCCATCAAACTTGATTTCGTCTACAGTTTGATTGTGGCAAGCAAAGAAAACATTGTTTAGAGCCCCAAAACGGCCCTAGAAGTACAAAGAGATGTACTGACATGAAAATTTTCAAAATAAGCCAGTTGGAATAGGTGGGCAACCACCAATATCCATCTGGATGTTGTGTAGGGCTTCAAGACAGCCTCGTAAGTGCAGAACCCACAATTACAAAGAAATGTCCCCATTACAGAGAAACGTGTTGAACTGAAAATTGTCCAGATGAACCAATTGGAATTTGGAACAGGTGGGTGGCCACCAATATCCACTTGGATCAATCCTCCCCCCTTAGGAATAAATGGTCTCCATTGCCTTAAGTGCCTGGGGAAGAGGGGAAATCATTTTATGAATCTGAATCTTGATGAGTTGTGTGCCTTGTTGGAGAAGTTGTGTTGCTTGGTCTGTGGAAGGTTGTCACGAACCTATTGTTGGCGGGGTTGAATTTGTGCCACCAACTTGTTGTCTCTGAGCTTGACGGGGCATTGTGTAGGCACCATTGTAGGCGAAGAAGCAATATATGCTTTCTATTCTGCAATATGATTCTACTGGATAGAAGGTGTTGAGGTTGCAGTGGTTGTAGTGGCCTCCTGTGCATCCTTTGAACAGACTCTGAAGAGGATGAATTTTGCAGTATGAGAGATTACCTTGCGGCACTGTTTTGGTGGAACAGTAGTCAAAACTACCTTTGGTATCCTATAGAGATGACCCCTCAAGGTAATAATGACACTATGAGGTCGAGACTCATAAAAAACATGATGTTTCCACATATACGGTTGGCCCAAAACAACATCACAGACATCAAGAGAGGAAACATCACACACTAGCTCATCCTTGAAGGGTTGGATGCCATAAGACAGGCGACACTACTGGCTGACACGGAGATCTCGTCCCTGGTGAAGCCACCCAATGTTCTATGGGTATAGGTGTGGTGTTGTTGACAACCCCAACTGTTTGACGACCTCATTTGAGATGAGGTTCTTCTGGCTATCGTTATCAACAATGAAATGCAACGAGGTCCCCTTCACCCACATATGTGAATGGAAGAGTCACCCACCCTCTTCAGGATCCACTGGTTCTTTTGGTTGAATCATTGCGGCTACGACAATAGCAATGGGGTCTGCATCGATGATCTCTCTATTTTTAATATTTTCAAGATCAGATTCTGAATCACAGTTTGGCTCCTTATCTTTGACCTCGGCCACCAATGATTGTTTTGAGCGACATTCATCGGTGTTGTGCCAGGGGATTTTGTGGAAGTCACACCACTTCACAGTGTCATTCTTCGTCTTTCCTTTACCATTCTTTTCTCGTGTCTTGGAGTGGTTGCCGGGAGGCTATTGATTAGGGTCGTCTTTACCATGCTTTGGTTGTTACTGATTTGCAGACCCTAACTCCCATTTGTTCTAGTGCCTGGATTTCTATTTGATTTTGACAGCATATCGATAGGCAGCTCCCAATGATGAGATGTTTAGGAAATCCATTTCAATTTGGATGTACCTATGTAGAGCCCCATGGTATTTCATAACCAAATTTCGGTTAGAGTCTTTGATACCTAGCTTGGTGCGCAAGGTATG
Source organism: Picea engelmannii (assembly GCA_009831015.1). Classification (NCBI taxonomy): domain Eukaryota; kingdom Viridiplantae; phylum Streptophyta; class Pinopsida; order Pinales; family Pinaceae; genus Picea; species Picea engelmannii. The sequence goes on along the minus strand of ML786453.1, from coordinate 1,558 downwards.
GAAAGTGTTTGTGAACTCCAACATTGTTTGGCTCTTCTCTTACCGCAATGTGGTCCATCTCATGTACCGATCTTCATAGTTATCAGCAAGGTAGTATTGTTCCTTGACCGAATCCACAAAAAAATACCAAGTGGGATCGACCCCATATATTCCAGATTCCTTTGTGGAACTTTGCTCCTAGTAAGTTTCCCACCAATGTTTGACATGGGGGAGAGTCTTGAGGAGTGTGAAGGTGATCTTTTCCCTGTCGAAAAAATTGTGAACAAAGAAATAACATTCTAGCAGATTCAACCATTTTTCTAAAGAATTTGCATCTATTTGACCTTCAAATACTAGAATATCAAAATTAACTTGTACCTTGAAGTGAGAGGTTCCTCCACAGTGGCCACTTGATGAAGATGCACCAATTTCTATTGACAGGCATTGCAGGATGTGGGAAAAATTATCCATCATTTCGTCCCTCTGTCGCGCGAGAGCTTGCTCAAGAAACAGGTTAATAGAATATTATGCTTCGTCATTTTTATTTTCCGCCACCGTAAAGGGTTTCTTGGGCGTGCAAGAGCGATTTTCCTCAAGAGAGACAAGCTTGAGACCCAACTTGTTATACTCGGACCTCATCGGGGACATGCACTGAAAAACAATCAAGAGAAACCTGCTCTTATACCACTGGTCCGGATTATTTTCAGAACAAAATGAAAGCATAGATATTACAATGAAATACACATAAAATTTGCCAGAAGCAGAGAAATACAACAATACATGATTTTTATTAATGAAAGAAATGTACAAAGACTGTAAAAATACAGAGTGCAAGACTCTCTAGAATGGTGGCAGCTTTATCTCTGAGAAGAGATGTGACGGCTACGCTCATTTGCAAGAATATGATTACAATGAGGCTTTGAAGGCCTTTTTATGATAAACATGAATGCCAAAACCCTAGACATCCAAAAACCTTACCCTAGGAGATGAAGCACCAAAATTCATGTGGGCCCCATTATGGTAAGTTAGTACATTAACTTCTAGGGTCGTAACTTTTGCATGTGATATTCGTTTTAGGCGTGTGATAGCCCATTGGAAAAGTCTTTTTGAGAACTATGCATTATGCCTACAAACTCTGACTCCATCTACAGTTTGATTGTGGCAAGCCAAGAAAACATTGTTTAGAGCCCCAAAACGGCCCTAGAAGTACAAAAAGATGCACTGACATGAAAACTTCCAAAATAATTCAGTTGGAATAGGTGGGTGGCCACCAATATCCACTTGGATGTTGTGTAGGGCTTCAAGATAATCTCGTAAGTGCAGAACCCACAATTACAAAGAAATGTCCCCATTACAGAGAAACGTGTTGAACTGAAAATTGTCCAGATCAATCCTCCCACCTTAGGAATAAATGGTCTCCATTGTGTTAAGTGCTCGGTGTTGGTCACTATAATTGCTTAATTAATTTCAAACAACCAAGTGAAACATAAATTATCAACCCAGGGAAGTCTTTTGTTTCAAAGATAGCTGTGCACTATATATGCTCAATTCCAAAAGCACTTAGTGTTGTAGTAAAGAA
>ML786452.1:258327-274798 GCA_009831015.1 Picea engelmannii | reverse complement strand
ACTCATTTTTTCCTTTCAACAAGTGTCTTCAAAATCTTCACCAACTTAAGCCTTGGACCTCATCACATCAACAACTTGAAAATACATGTCAAAAATAACTTTCATACCACTTGATCCGAAAATCCTTATATACCACTTATTCCTTTAAAATATACATGTTATAATCTAACCCGATTCAAAATTAATTCTTGATCATATTGAGGTGATTTGCAGAAAATGATGTTGTGCTTCTTATCCAAAATCTCATAAATTGATGATTAATTTGAAGAATTGTGAGATAACACAATAGAAAATAAAAGAACTCAAATTACACAATATTTATGACAGATATTACTTCATCTCCAAGTCCCCTTTAGATAGTGAGACTACTCTTCTTTATCTCAAAATGTCAATTTAAATTACAACATGGACTTACAAAATCCAATTTGAAGGACTCTCTTTAGTTCCACTGCACAAACTCAGAAAAGGAGTTTTCCATTGAATTCCCTACAAAATTATGAGAAAAATGAGTATAAAGTCGACTTTATTTTGAATTGGCTCAATTTTACCCTCTTTACACACCAAACGATACACTATGGTGCTCATTAATGGAAATCTAGACTAATACTTTCACAAATGACCTCTTAGCCAAAAATAACATCACCATTGAACTCGTCTCAGAAAAATGATAAAAAAGAGTATAAACATGCCTATGTTTGGACAAAGTACCTAATGGCATGGATATCGAGACAATACCAAATTAGGATCCTCTCCTTACACGAAAATATATGCAATTTGTACTGTACTTGGCCTCGAAATTCATGTCTTCATTGGGATATACTCCAGCATTGGGATGTGTCCCTTTCTCGAGATTTGTTCCCATAAACAAGGTGCAGGTGGCCCCAACCTCCATCCATAATTTTAGGTAGGCAATAAATATTAGTTAGTGGGCATGCCTTAACAAGCGGACACTTTGGTGCAATGGTTAAGGAATGGCACTATATGCGGGAGGTCGCGGGTTCCATCCTCTGTGATCCTTTCCTTTGTTGGCACTTTGTTATAACATATGGTATATATATGGTTTTTTTATTATGGTTTATAACCAACATTTTTAATAGCCCCTTTGCACGAACATAGGTGTGGTCATATTGCAATACATATAACCTTATACAATGGGTCGAGGGCTAGGCCCTCGGCCCTTTTTTTCGCCATATAAACCTTTAATCAAGGTTCAATATTATTGCAAACATGTATGGTTAAGAAACAATGCAGTGGTGTGATGGTATAAGGACTTGGGAGGTCACGGGTTCAATCCTTCGGACTCCCATAAAAATTTTGTATAACCTTAACCATGATATGCCAATGAGGGACTACCACGTGGAAGTCTCTTATTAGCTCCCTTGTACCATGTGTCAAAACACGATTGGTCCACCTGGGCTATACAAATTGCCAAGTCACCTACCAACTAGACATGCCATGCACCTGCCTGGTTGGATGTACAGTGTGCCACGTCAACATTGTATGGCATGTATGGTCATGCCACATGTCACCCTTRTAGTGGTGACATGTGTCACCTTTGACCCTTTGACTTTTTCCTAGTTTGACCTAAAATTTGACCATCCATAACTTTTGCATACAAACACTGTTTGAGGAGATTTTTACGTCGTTGGAAAGCTATCGTCGAGCTATACACAATGATGTTGTTTTCAAGATCATTTGAGATGGTCAAATTTTGATCTTTTCTGGATCCTCCTAGACCTATGTGAYCRTTCTATATTTTCCTRGAACTTCTGTGAATATTCTGGATCCTCTTGGATCATCGACRATTTCCTCTTCCACAAAGGATTGGATCTTATTATCRRAAGATGTGCACAAGAAGAAGAGATCCATGAGATCTTGAAATTATTYCATGATAKCCCATGTGGAGGCCACTTTGTAGATAAGAGGACTGGGTACAAAGTACTTCACCAAGGGTATTATTGGCCCACTATCTTCAATGATGCCAAGGAATATGTAAAAATGTGTGATCGCTACCAACACATGGAAAGACCAATGCAATTAGATGATATGTCATTACAAACACAGTTGGTATTAGAACTGTTATCGGACTAATCGGTAGGTGTGGACACTAACAGATCTCCATAGATCCACCTGGATCTAGAAAAAAATAGGACAGGACATGACTCTTTCCCTAAGTTATGACCGTTGAATTAGCTAAGAAGGAGGAACAAGTGACATACCTTTATATCACTTCCTAGGGTCTCTGTTTCTCTCGCTTTGCTCTGATTCTCTCGTGAGGTCAAGACCAAGACAACACAAACCAACCAAAGTGAAGATAGCAAAATGTATTCAACTGTCAACTTATGTGTATGATTAAGGAATTACACAATAAAGTAAGAATGACTTTATGGGAAAAGGGCATGCCACTGTATCATATTAATCGAAAGTAGAAGATACAACCTTATCGCCTTGATGTCGCAAGCTTCCTTTCGGTGACTCTTGGTTCCAACACACACACTTGCTCTGTCCTTGTATGAAGAAGATCCAATTCCTCTTGATAGACCTACTAGAGTCTCCAAGATTTTGTTCAAGCAAGGCTCTTCACACAATTCCTTCACCAATTCTCCAATTAATCTTGCTTAACCTTTTCCATGAGAATCCTATCAATATATAGGAGAGGATGAGATGGTTACATGGATGAGAATGATCCCACCAGATCAGGGAAACCAGTAAAATGATAACCATTCGAATGCCAACCCATTTTCTAGAAGATTCCCTTCTAGAACCCTCGAGACTTCATCTTTTTTCTAAGATTGAGAACAAGTTCGCACCCTATGTATAGAGAACAGTGCGAGAAGTTCGCACCCTAGATGAAGGTGGCCTGCGAGAATGGGTCATTCTCGCACCCTAGGCTATAAGCAGCCTGCGAACTCACTTTGAAAATATGTTTTCTGGAAGGAGATAAATGCCACTTTTCTCAGGAGAAAGTTCTTGTTGGGAGCTTGAGTACACCATTGTCAATACACCATCAAGATGACCAAAATCATGTGTAACAGAATGCCCCCCAAAGTATGAGGCCAGAATCAGTGACACCTGAAATACTTTGTAAACTGCGTGTGTGTGTTGGAAACCAGGAGCGCACCTAATCAGAAACCTGCAAACAACCAAGCATCTGCAAAATATCATACTAGTTCTAAGGTAGGCATTCCCATACTCAGATCACAAATAGATGACATCATAAACATAGGTCATGGCCACCAATCATACACTGTGGATCCATGCCATCAAAATATCGCATAGCCACCAAGAATACACTGTGGATCCATGCAAGAAATTTTAAATAAAGACGACACAGCCATGAGACATACAAAGTGGATCTATGTGTTAGAAAATTATACATATTCCATTGCAACCTGGACCAAAGAGATGAGATCCAGGGTCTTTAATCCCGTCACCTGAAAGTACAAATCTAACCATGTGATTACATGCATTGAAGTCTAACATGGTAGAAACCACTTGATTACTGGTCATTGATGAAACTGTTAACAAGTGCGAGGGAAATCACCATTAATGTCAATGACTCCCAAGGTACACTAGTACAATCCACCGAATGTGAATAAATGAGTTGAGGTTGAACATCCGACAGAATCTCCCGATCAAGGGCCAATGATGAAAACACACTGTCGAAAGCGAGGAAACCTGCCATTGAGGCATGCAAGTTCCAAGGTACCAAAGAATTTCTAAGTCTTGTTTCTGGATAATGAGTTGGAGTCGATGGAACAAAACTTGTCACAGGAGGGCCTTGATGTATCCCCCATCAATGACACGAAATGAGTAACAGATTTTGAAGGCAAAATAGAGTATGATGTAAGTTGAACTGGACACAGGGAAGGTTGACACAGAGAGAATGGACAACTGCAAATGGCTGACTCGATAGAGGCTTTGGATGAACTTCTCTTGAACATATGAACGACATGACCAATGATTTGGCAGCACTGACTCAAAAACAACACAGGGTATGACCTTGTAGCAGATCGAATGAGAGACAAATGGATTTCCCAAACCGCCTTCAGATAATGAATAAGGGGGGTGTCATGTTTAAGAGCAACACTTACTTCCAATAATACAAATACGAACACATCCCTTTCCCAAATTTTCCCCCACCATTTCTGGCGAGTACCTCTTTATTTTTACGCAAGCTTGAGGAGGATAACATATGCTTGTTGATGTAAGCTCATCCTTTGGATGATTCCTTCGGAGTATGTTTAACGAACCCTAGGAGGGAGTGGTTCGGTCCCATTACGGGTCTTTCGATGTTTGTTTAACGAGTCCAAAGATAGAAAACTTGAAGGTTTTTCATGATTATAGAGTCTAGAAAAACATTTGAAAGAGACCTCTCTCAGTTAATTTTTCGTAAAATAGTCTGATGAGACCGAAAAAGAGATAAATTATCGCCCAACAGACGTTTTCTTCAAATACTTTAACGAGCGTGAAAATAGCAAGGTCGCTCGGCGATCTTTTCATGTTTAGAGAGTCTGAAAATAGCTTAAAGAGGACTCCATGGGGTTCCTTTTTCGTATAACCTTGTTGAGCTCGAAAAAGTGATAAAAGTATGCTCGATCATGTTTTCATATATTTTCGAGCGTGAGAACAGACAAAGACCAAGCTCGAGGTTTTGTGCAAAAAACCATAAAAAACAACTTAAACATGCGATGAAAAAGAGAAAAAATATATGTATCCTTGTGTATGAACGTCGAAGTTGTCATGTCTGCAAAATTCGCACTCATAAGGGTATTAGGCATTAGGTTTAATAAATAAAACAATTATAAAAACCAATAAAAATGGAAAAAAGTATATATAGGTGTGTAAAAGTTCTTTTTACTATGGTCATTGTAACTTTGCCAATATTTTAGCCCAAAACCCATCTTTTGCCCTTGAATTTCGGTGCTTGATTGTGGAAGGTACGAGCATCCATTCGATGAACCGTCTCCGACAGTGAGGTAAGCTCATTGTCTTCTATCTTTTCATGGTTCAATTTTTCATTTTCATTGGTAAATTTCATGTTTTTGAGCTTGTTTTAGAGGTTAAATTTACGTTCAGCCATTCTAGCAGGCCAGCCACACGGGACCTGCGAGAATGCATCATTCTCGCAGGTGGCCCCAAAGGCACCTGTGATAACCTCGCATTGTGCCTAAAGGGAACCTGCGAGAACCGCAAAGTGAAAAATTTCTTTGAATTTTTCTCAATGAAAAAGATACCAAGTCTTGAAGAGAGTTGTTGACCTTCTTCTTATGTTTCTTATGCAGGCATTTGGCTATCACCATGGTTCTGGAATGGCGTGAAAGAGAGCATGACAAAGATGATGCTATTGTCGGGAATAACCCGAGCACCATTATCTCTTTGTGAGACTGTGGACTCCTAAAATTATTTCGGATCCCAGGTATGAGGGCCCAAGTCAGGCTATTGGAGTACCTCGTGCATATGTGGGACGTGGACCAACAAGTATTCCATGTAGGGTTCCACACACTATCCTTGGATATCGAGGACATTTACTTCTTGACAGGACTGTCATGGCGTGGGTACCACACTAGCTTGACTGGTAGCAGAGGTGGTGGGCTGCCTATGAGTGAATATTGTCATTTGTACTGTGTTCCAGAGGCGAAAAGGAGCAAAGGAAAAGTGGTCATTTGGGGGGTACAGGATTTGACCCTTCGCACTATTTTGTTCACCATTGCTCGTATGGCTGGGAGCGTCGCTCCACACATGGATCTCCATAGCTACTTTCAGTATTCCATAGAGTGTACTGAGCTTTGGGTCTTTAACTGGGCAGACGCAGTCCTTCGTAGCGTGAAGAGGCAGTTGACTAAATGAAGGAGAGGTGACCTGAAGCAATTCAGGTACGGGTCATTGTTGGTGTCCTTCTTTCTTGAGAGGGTTCCCTTGCTAAGGTTGCAGGTTGAGTGGGGTCTACCGGCTCCAGAGGATCCAAGAATGTTGAGGTGGTGTAACCTCATGGCCAGGCATGTAGCTGAACCAATCATCAAATATAATGATTCCTTCTTTGACTGGTTGCGACCACAGATGTTGATGGTCGATGATTATGCCTATGCCAGTTTGGACTTTCGAGGAGATCCAGACTTGGATCTGTCTGAGGGTTCTCAGTGGGGAGATCTCGGTAAGAAGTACACATTTTTCACTTTTTAAATGTTTTTGTGAATTTATCATATGCAAATGTTTTTATGTTCGCCCAAGGTCTAATTACAAAAATTCTTTTTGATGACACAGACGTGGGGCCTTATCGACCTCTGGGTACTTCTCTTATTCAGCGATGAGGAGAGGTGGCTCCAGTGCCACGATGGGACGTTGAATATTATGAAGCAATGGAACAAAACTTAGAGGGTTTGATTGCAGACATTACAGACATGCCTCTTGGAGAGGTTCCACGATGTTATCAGCGTCATACGGTGGGGGTGTCAAAGTCTATTGGTCGACTGCTTCGTAGGGTTTCCCGGGTAGTTGTGTGTTACCGTGAACGTCATCCATGATGTCACTTTGTAGAAGTTATGAGCTTTAGATTTTGAAATTTTGGTCCTCGGACAGAACTTTTTTGTAAAAAAAAAAATTGATCATTATATATACAAACGGCTTCTACCAGCTTATTTTGTGTCGTGTGATACTTGTGATGTGATTGATTTATAAATGACCCAAATGTCTATCTAATACATAGTTAGCTAATGCATCAGTTAATGTATTTATACATCTAGGAATATGTTGATATTCAATATAATCAAAATAACGTTCCAAGAGGCGAATTCGCAAATATACCCGTAATAAAGTAGGACTTTGAATAGCATAGACTTACTTAACTATAGTACTACGAGCTGTGAATCGAGTCGCACAACCAAGTGATGAATATCGAGCGAGATAGCATCAATCAATAATTCGATAATGGCGCTATACTCTTCAATATTGTTGGTCGCACGGCCGAGGCACACACCTCGTAGAGTGATAAGTTCGATTGTAGGGGCGTAAATTGCCCACGCAACAGAAGCAAGGTTCCGAGTACTACAGCTAACGCCATCAGTGAAGCCAATGTGGGGTAGCGAAGACTCTGACATCTGGAAATCAAACACAATGTCACATAAGGGCAGAGACTAGATAACGAAAAAAACAAACTACAATAACACACAAGAAGTATGATACAATAAAATACAAGTACTCGTGCACAGGTGATCTTATGCATAGTACTTCTTCAAGTACAACCCATTCCTGGGTTCACTCAAAGGGATACCATCGTAATCTACTAACTCGTAAGATCCTTTCTCCAAAACTCATCTAATGATATAAGGACCTCGCCACATGGCTTTGAATTTTCCAGCTCCTAGCATATCTCGATCTTGTTCGTAGAGGAGAACCAGATCTCCTTCGGAGAAAACGCGAGGCTTGACATGTTTGTCGTATTGGGCCTTGACACGTTTCTTCTGGGCTTCTATGACTAGGGTAGCATCGCATCGAGTTTCGTCTAATCGCATGAGATACAATAGAAGTCCATAGCTAGTTTTAAAGAGGGTATCTCGCATTCGATCGGGAGAATGGATTCCAAACCATAGACTAACCGGAAAGGTGTAAACCTAGTAGCGGACTTAACGGACGTTCGGTAAGCCCACAATTTTGAAAACAACATTGTGTGCCAACTTGTTTTGTGAATCCCTATCATTCGTCGAAGCATGGTTATGAGAACTTTACTAATTACTTCGACTTGGTCGTTGGCTTGTGGGTAATAGGGTGTTGAGTTTTCATGGCGAAGACCCAACTTTTCAGTGAGTTCGGACATCATGAAGTTTCTAAAGTGGTTACTGTGATCAATGACGATAGCTTGAGGAACACCAAAACAAGGTATGATGTGATTGAAAATGAATAATGTTGTGATCTTTCCAGTATTGTCAAATGTCGACATCGCCTCGGCCCATTTCGTAAAATAATGTATGGATATAATAATGTATCCATGCCCCCTGGCCGAGTGGGGGTGACATGTCATGAAATCGATGCCCCATTTCGCAAAGGGACCAACAGAGACCACAGGGTGAAGAGGAGCAGAATGTGACTGTATCTTATGATTATAGGTCTGGCAAGCGTGGCATTTTTGGACGGCGATTATGCAATCGTTAAATAAAGAAAGCCAAAAATACCATGCTCATAAGATCTTCTAGGCAGTAACATACCCGGACATATGACCACCACAGGCTCCAGAATGGTAGTCATTTAAGTCTTTCTCGGCTTCGTCGAACGTGAGGCAGCATCAAAAAACTGATTCAATCCCACGACGATAAAAAGTATCCCCGAGGATAATATATTGACGGGCTTGGTAGCGTATTCAACTCCATTCAGTACTGGAAAAATTGGGTTGGAAAGTCTGGGTTTGGAGATATATGATGATATTTCCATACCAAAGATCGTTGGAACTAATTAGGAAAAGGGATTCATCAGGTAGTGAATCGGTTGCTACATTTTTCGTTGCAGAGTAGGGAAAGTCGCATATCAACTCGGAAAACACTAAGGACTTCTTGGACTTAGCTCATTCGAATTCCAAGTCAAACTCCTGGAGTATCACGATCCATTTGGAGTATTTTCCCCCTAGCAATTGACGTGTGAGAATGTGTTGCATAGGGTTGCAGTTAGAAATCACCATAGTCTTGCGAGAGAGGATATAGTGCCAGAAACGTTGCACTGCTTGGACGGCTGCCAAGGCCAGTTTTTTGACATGTAAGTACTTGGTTTCAGTAGGCGTTAGACTTTGAATCAAGTAATAGATAACATGTTCATCATGAGAATCATCCTCTTGGACGAGAACCATAGCAATGGTGTAATCCGAGGCTGCAAGGTAAAGGAAATAATCGCGACTGTAATTGGGGGGGAAGAAAAATGGAGCACGTGTCAGGGATACTTTTAAAGCTTCGAAGGCTTTGTTTGCGATGGAATCCCATACAAACTCAGACCCCTTTTTGAGGAGTTGTGTAAATCCATGAGTTATCTTGACATAGTTCGGGATGAAACGACGAAGAAAGTTTGTTTTCCCTTGCAAACTTTGTAAATGGCAAAGCGTAGAAGGAGGAGGGAGATTAAGAATCGCCTCGACCTTTAAAGGATCTACCCTGATCCCTTGACACGAAACAATAAAGCCTAGAATTCGGTCGGATTCCACGCAGAAAACACATTTGTGAGGATTCAAGCGTATATGGTAAAACCGACAATGAATGAAAATGGCTCAAAGGTGGATTGTATGATCGACTCGGCGCATGGAATGAGTGGGTAAGTCGTCAAGATATGGTTGCACAATGTGCTTGATATCATGGAAGGCATAAGACATAGCACGCTGAAAAGTGGCACCAGTGTTATTGAGACTGAAAGGAAGTTTTCGATAAGCAAAAGTGCCCCAAGGACAAATGAAAGCAGTTTTGTGTTGATCCTCGGGAACAATGTTGATTTGATTATATCTGGAGAAACCATCCATTAGAGAGAAGATTTCACTTCCGGCGCAATCGTCGACAATCTGATCGATGAAGGGGGTAGGAAAGTTGTCTTTGGGACAAGCTTTGTTAATATCCCTATAATCGATGCATACACGAATTGTGTCTTGTTTCTTGTCAATCAAGACAAGATTGGAAACCCAGTTAGTGAGGGCCACCAGGTAAATAAAGCCGACTTTGAGAAGTTTCTCGACTTCAAGTTTAATAATGGTTGCTTTACGTGGGTGAACTAGACGAAGGCATTGCCGGACAGGTTTAGCGTATGGGTATGTCTTGATCTCATGTATCACAATGTCAGGGTCGATACCCGACATTTCTTCATAGCTCCAGGCAAAGACGTCACGAAATTCTTTGAATAGTGACTTATAGGTGACGATTTCATCATGGGAATACGAAGCTCCGATATGCACATTTTCAACAATTCCAAGTTTGATGGATATGTCGAGGGGAATAGTGGGTGAGATATTGCTTAAGTTCCCTTCGGAAAACACATCGTGTGTGGACTCGGGAATGGTTGAAATGACGAAAACGGTCTATGGAGTCGAGATCCGTTGGTAGCACTCGATGGTGTGTTGTTCCAGGAAGAGGATGGAACGATGATGTCCATCATTCCAAGGGGTGTCTTCCATGACAGACATAATCATCTCGTCCATGGGAAAGATGACATGGAAAGGATCTAGAGATAATTCACCAAGAGAGGGGGTAGAGGGGGTTGCCGATTGAATGTCCTGATAGGAAGATTCGACCAGAATCAAAGGCATTGCGTCATCGTAACGAAGATGATCGTTGGGGTCAGGTACCATCCATGGGTCATGAGACGTAGGGGTTCCACGAATCGAGGTGGAGATCATGTTGATTGAAGCGACAGACGAGTGTGGAACATTGGGTGGTGGAATGGGGAAAGTACCCATCAACGAAGAGTCTTTGAGAATACCTACACTGACGTTCTCGTAACCCGGTGGGGTTTTAGCGATAAACGATATGTTTCCAGTACGCGTATCCGAGTTGAAGAAGGCTAATTGGTCGACAATAATGACCTTTCATTGATGTGGGAAATGTACCACACGAAAAAGAGTCGACACAACTGTGCACATGGAATCGATCCAGCTACAACCAAGCAGAAGATTGTAATCGAGAGGAGCGTCAAATACTTCCACTTCGACTTGGACCGTTTTGCCTTCTAGCGTGATTGGCAACTAAGGAAGGACACCGTAGGGCTTAAAACTAGAGCCATTGAAGGCTTTGAGGGTGTTATGGGATTCAGTCAAAGAGGGAGAGCCAATGGATTTCTAGCAGGTAATAGACATGACACACGTCGAGGCACCCTCGTCAATAACACCTCTACAAATGTTTTTGTCGGAGACAATCACTTGGATTTGGAATGCGAGTTGAGGGGGTAACCTTGGAATGTGATCTTCCAAGTCAAAAATTATTAAATTCGTGTCCGTTGGGTCGATTCCACCGATAGATTTCAACAGTGTCGTTCGTTGTGTAGGACAACTTTGAAGGACTTCGAGGGCTGACATCGCAGAAGGTGCTTGGGCCAAATATTCAACAATGTTGTAGTTCTAGGCAGCACGAGCATGAGGATTGAAAGTTAATTTCTGAACGATGCCCTTTGGAGGGGGTCGAAGAACTGTGTCAAGGCTCGATCGTTTGAGATGAAGAGGACAATTGGTGGGTGGAGTCACAGGAGAGGGTTGTACCAACGAAGGAGGTAGATCATCAACCTTCTCTTTAGAGGGAGAATAATCTTTGGCTCGAGTGGTGAGTGCAATGTCATTCTTCTTTGAATTTCCAGTACACATTAATACATAGGATGTAGTGGAAGGGGACGGTTGGTCATGAATGACCAATTGGGCTTGTTGTTGAGGGGGGAAGGGTTGGGACAAAATGGCCGGAGTGGGTGGTTTTGGGGCTCCTTGAAGGAACTTAGTAACCTCAGCGCGTCGCGGACAATCCTTCATGTAGTGATCATCACCACAGATAAGAAAAGGGTAGTAGGGTTTGTGTTTATCCCTGTTGTCAACAGGTGGAGTTTTTGTTTTCTCTACTTGTAAAGTATTTGTGTCCTCCTTATTCTTACCCTTTCCCTTTCTAGATTTGTTTTTACCGACTGGGGTAGATTGAACCGCATTTGCCTTAGAAGTCTTGTCGATGGGAGGGGTAGGAGACGGAGCATTTTGAAAATTAGAAGAGGCGGGTTTGGGGTTGTTGCTCGAGGTTGAATGTGGTTGGGCATGGAAAGTGCCAATCACACCGTCGGCTGCATGAGAAGCAGCTGGAGTAGTTGGAGTGGCGGAAGTGGAAGGACGAGGTGCATCAGGGAGTAAGTCGTAAAGGGTACCTATTTGTGAGTAAACGAGGTCGAGGTATTGAGCATGACTTATGGCCTATTCTTCTGTGACAACTCCACCCATGGTGATGTCACGAGCAATGTCGTTCACAAATGACTTTGTGAACGACTCTGCCAGCAACTGATCGGGAAGTTCGAGTTTGATGAGACGTCGTCTCCGTCGCCACTCATGAATGTGATCGGATATATGAGTGGATTTGGTTTGTTTGAAAGAACTCAAAATCCCGGTCCTCGTTTCATAACGAATCGGTAACTGGTAGTGGGTGAGGAAAGCCATATCTAGGGTGTTGAAGTCGGCGAAGAAACTTCGTGGTAATTCTATATACCACTTCGCAGCAGAACCTGTGAGAGTTCTTTGAAAAAGAAGTAAACGAATAGAGTCATCCATCAAGGAGTTGGATGAGCACCAGAGGTGAAAAGTCATCATGTGATTGTTCAGGTCCTCTCCCTCTTTGCCATCGAACTTAGGGATGTCAGATGGTAACTTGGCTGGTATAGCGGGCCATTGGGGAGAGTGACGGATTGGATCATTTAAAATCCTTGACAGATCCGGGAGGTCCAAAGTGGCCAAGAAGGGTAACTGTCTATTCACATGTGGGTACTGGTGACTTTGGGGAGGGAGTCCCATCAGAAAACCAGTGGGACCATAGGCAGTCTGCATATAATGCGAAGACCCCAGTAGATACGGTGGTTGTTGTAGAGGAAAGTAGCCCATGGGATTGTATCCTTGAACAGGGACGTGAGTTTGAGCATTCAAGCCCCAAATAGGATTGGACGTACCTGGATATGGTTGGCCTATACTAGGGGGTATAATGGATGTAGCTGGAAGTTGTTGCCCCCTAGTCGATTGAGGATTATGTTGTATCATATGATTCCAATACTGGGCCAAGGATGGAGGTATGTTTTTTCCATAGGGTGGGGTCAGTGGGGGTTTTCTTCCAATCGGGGGTTGAGTTCCAATTGGGGGTTGTGTTCCAATAGGAATTTTCCCTACAAGGGGGGGTTGAGTCAAACCTCCTTGGTGGAATTGTCCACCAACAGGAATCTGGTAATTTGGTGTGAACGACGGAATAGTGCCACTAGGATTAGTTTTTCCGGTAGAGGATGAAAAAGGTCCTCTGAAAGGGGGTTGAGGAAGTGTCAGAATGAAGCCGGGAGGAGAGTGCCTAGAAGAAGAGGGACCGTCAGGAGTTCTGGATGGGGTTTGCGTAGGAGTGGGAATAAAATCATTCAACACATGGTATACAGGTGGAAGCGTTGGGGTGACACTGGGTGAGAGCGGTGTGTCGATGGGGGCTTGACTAACCGCTGTGATCTCGGTGTGAATACTCATAGTATCTGTGTAATGGACCATTTCTAAAGGGATGGTTAAGATGTGGTCAGCTTGCAGAGGTTCTGTACCAGAAAAATAATAAGCAGTAGTAAAAGGTACTCCATCTGGGTCAGAGGTTTCGGGGAACGTAGGTGAGACGATGATTTCAACGCCTGATCCTGCACCAAAGAGATCCCGTCTAAAAATGCCAGCAGACCAAAAAGGATCTTGGCCCTCAAGTCCTGGAAAGGGTCCAGTCGGTGATCCAGAAGACAACACAACTAAGTCTCTGGAAGAATTCACTCGCATAATACGTCTCTCAGAATCGGGGTGAAGTCGAAAGTCCTCTCAAGAATTGGTAATTCGGAACCGTTCTAGAGAGTCAGTTCTTTCCACTTATGGGGTGGTGACATATTGGACTTCACTCTATTGAGGAGAGCCCTCAGGTGAGCTTGTAGGCAGGGGTTGAGAACCTTCCAGGTTTTCTGGAGGTAAGCCCTGCATTCTACATGAACGACGTGGAGGGTCTATTGTGAATGAGTTACAAACTTACGAAGAAAGTCCTATGGTCAACTTGGGTAAACAAATAGCATGCGCTAGTAAACAAAATCTAGGAAACAATACCAAGCAAACAAGACCTTCTAATTCTGAAGTCACTAGTTGGTGATGAAATCCAACGTCGCAACAACGAGACAAGAAGGGGTTGGGCTAGGGTGGAAAAGTTACACTGACGACCTACTTAACGGACTTACAACCTGGTGCAAGCTCCCACACATAATCGTGGGTATACCCTCCAAGGAGACCGAGTGAGTTTGGTCAATGTCGATTCCAGGTACCGTGAATACTTGCCCCTTCACAGTCACCTTGTGTAAGACCCTAAAAAGATAGGCCACTAAGGTTACCACTTACAACAATAAATCCTGGGGGGACATTCGACAGTCCAATCCACGTGCAAAGGCAGGGTATCTAGCCTGAAATAAACTCGAGAGGATTCCACTCATCATTGTGGGTATACCTCTAAGTGACCCCCGTAATACGTGCAATCTCTACACCAATATCAACAAAGCAGGGTGAGTAACTCTGTCAATATCAATGCGACCTCGGGTTTGACCCTTGTGTGAGAAGGGCTTCCCAGGATGAAATGTTGTAAATGGAATTTGACACTCCTTAACACAAGATGCTATTGTGTGTTTTGTGCTTTGGAGAGTGTATCTCTCTGCCTATTCCAAAGCGCTAGCCTAGCTAATTGTTGGTGTAATASAGCCCTAGAAAAGAGTTACTAGTTAAATTTTAAAATTGTGCAATGTTATTAAGGGATGTTGTTACTCAAAGCAAACGGAGATGAAATTGATGTTGTGTGAGACTCTGACCCAACAATGCATATATAGGAATGAAATATATCAATTTTCGTTCGATGAATCCTATGTACGGGAGGGAAAGAGAAGTGTTCCGGAACAATCTTGAACTACGATACACAATCTTCTTTAAAATGCAATTTTTAACAAATCACGCAATAATAATAATTCTCTATTTGTTCTTTTTCAACAATTGATTTCCAATATTTTCAAAATGAAAATGCTTTTAGAAAGAAAAATGTTTTTTACTTTTCATAAAGATCTACACCATGGTGGTGAAAGTAAGGAAAACCAATAACTAATGAACAAGAAATAACAAAACCCAAACCAATCTTTCAATGAAAACAAAAACGATAAGCAGACAAGACTAGCCTTTTCAATTGCACGAGAACAATGATCTTCCAAGTAATGAGCAAAAGAGAAAGACAAACCATCCCAACTTTTAAACTGATCATCGGCTCCTAACCAAACAAGTACTCAGATCCCAAGATCAGAGATTATATCCTTGCTAAGAAAAGTCAAGAGATGAGAGTTGAGAAAAAAAATGGACAAGAAGAGCCTTTGATTTCTGAAGACTGATCGTGCACAAAATCCGAAGTCAAGAAAACATCAACCAGTGGTCCAAGAAGTTCTTTTCAGACACCTATACTGATAAAAATGATAAAAAAAAGAGTATAAACATGCCTATGTTTGGACAAAGTACCTAATGGAATGCATATCGAGAAAATACCAAATTAGGATCCTCTCCTTACACGAAAATATATGCAATTTGTACTGTACTTGGCCTCAAAATTCATGTCTGCATTGGGATATACTCCAGCATTGGGATGTGTCCCTATCTCGAAATCCGTTCCCATAAATAGGGTGCAGGTGGCCCCAACCTCCATCCATAATTTTAGGTAGGCAATAAATATTAGCTAGTGGGCATGCCTTAACAGGCGGACGCTTTGGTGCAATGGTAAAGGAATGGCACTATATGTGGGAGGTCGCGGGTTCCATCCTCTGTGATCCTTTCCTTTGTTGGCACTTTGTTATAACATATGGTATATATATGGTTTGTTTATTATGGTTTATAACCAACGTTTTTAATAGCCCCTTTGCGTGAACATAGGTGTGGTCATATTGCAATACATATAACCTCATACAATGGGTCGAGGGCTAGGCCCTTGACCCTTTTTTTCGCCATATAAACCTTTAATCAAGGTTAAATATTATTGCAAACATGTATGGTTAAGAAACAATGCAGTGGTGTGATGGTAGAAGGACTTGGGAGGTCACGGGTTCGATCCTTCGAACTCCCATAAAAAAATTGTATAACCTTAACCATGATATGCCAATGAGGGATAGCCACGTGGCAGTATCTTATTAGCTCCCTTGTACCATGTGTCAAAACACGATTGGTCCACCTGGGCTATACAAATTGCCAAGTCACCTACCAACTGGACATGTCATGCACCTGCCTGGTTGGATGTACGATGTGCCAGGTCAACATTGTATGGCATGTATGGTCATGCCACATGTCACCCTTGTAGTGGTGACATGTGTCACCTTTGACCCTTTGACTTTTTTCCCAGTTTGACCTAAAATTTGACCATCCATAACTTTTGCATACAAACACTGTTTCAGGAGATTTTTACGTCGTTGGAAAGCTATCGTCGATCTATACACAATGATGTTGTTTTCAAGATCATTTGAGATGGTCAAATTTTGATCTTTTCTGGATCCTCCTAGACCTATGTGATCGTTCTATATTTTCCTGGAACTTCTGTGAATATTCTGGATCCTCTTGGATCATCGACGATTTCCTCTTCCACAAAGGATTGGATCTTATTATCAGAAGATGTGCACAAGAAGAAGAGATCCATGAGATCTTGAAATTATTCCATGATAGCCCATGTGGAGGCCACTTTGTAGATAAGAGGACTGGGTACAAAGTACTTCA
>ML786452.1:219546-252867 GCA_009831015.1 Picea engelmannii | reverse complement strand
TATCGCTCATTATAGCAACTATGTAATCAACAGATGGTGACTGGTCTTCCTCTTGTTTCATGCAGAAATGGTGTTTGACGAGGGTATGAAAACCCTAGCTGGGAGATTATTGTAACAGACCACTGCTCGACTGGAGGTTGCCCCCTCGAAGAGGCCTGTGAACATTGCTTTCTAAATCAAAGTGTTATTTCAGTTGTTGTTCTCATATTATTTATGTGTTATTGTGGAGATTATGCTGGTTATATTACTGTGATTCTGCCATTTCTATCATTTTATTTATGTTCTGTGTATTTATTATATCTGGTATCTTGCAAAAATTGGCAAGGCTTAAGAAGCTCCAAATTTTAGTCAGTGTGGTCAAGGCTGGCCAGTCACGAATGACCTAGATCTTGGATAGAATAACATACACCCCATGCTCGTCAACAATGTATCCTAGGTATTGGATCTTGTTCGTGCCGAAGGAGCATTTTTGCAAATTTGCATATAGCTTGTGTTGCCACATAGTGTGCAGAACCTATTGAATATGTTGCAAGTGTTCTGCCCAACTCTTGTTAAACATGAGGATGTAATCCAAATACACCACCACAAAAGAATTGGTGAAAGGTTGCAAGATATCATCCATCATCCTCGTGAAATTTGTTGGGGCACTCATCAAGCCAAAGGGCATGACCATCCATTCAAAAAGGCATTCTTTGTACTTGAAGGCAATCTTCCATACATCAGTCTACTCTATTGGGACCTGGTGGTAGTCGGACTTCAAATAAATCTTACAGAAGTATTTGGCCCCCTTAAGTTGTTCAAGGAGATCATCAATTCAAGGAATTGGGTACCATTTCCTAACTGTGACTTTATTTAGGGCCCGGTAATCAATGCAGAGTCGCCAGATCCCATCTTTCTTCTGTACAAGCACAATTGAGCTTCCAAAAGGTGATGAGCTTGGTCGGATGTGCCCCTTTTCGAGTAGCTCCTGGATCCGGTGCTTGATTTCCTCATTTTCTGACAGAGAGAGGCGATATACTAGCCCATTAAGTAGTGGTGCGTCAGGGGTCAGATCGATTGAATGCTTGACCTAACAGTGCAGAGGTACCCCAGTGGGTGAGGAGAATATGTCTTTGTATTTCTCCATGACCTTATCCACTTTCTTATGTTGTGTGGAGAGACTTGTCGTGGAGGCCATGGATGTGGCTACAACCTTCCACTCACTTTGAGCGTGAATAATGAAGAAGAAAAACTTCTCGGTCTGAGAGATGACCTTCTTGCATTGCTTGGCAGAGATCAAGGAAATGGAAGTAGGTGGGACTACCTTGAGTATCCTATACAATTTCATGTCCAAAGTAATAATAACACTACGAGGCCTAGACTCATATACAACATGACATTTCCATAAATAAGGTTGTCCCAAAAGAACATCACAAACTTCAAGGGGGGCGACATCACACAATACCTCATCTTTGAAGGGCTTGATACCATAGGGCGGGTGGCATTGTTGGCTGACGGGGAGATTGATCCCTTAGTGGAGTCATATGATGGTGTACAGATGTGGGTATGATTTTGTTCACATATCCAACCACTTGACGACCTCCACTGAGATGAGGTTCTTCTAGCTACCATTATTAATGATGAAGTGCAGTGAAGTACCCTTCACCCACATCTATGCATGAAAGAGGTGCTCACCATCCTCTGGTTCATCAGGTTCACCGAGATGGATCTTGGTGGTAGCAATGGTGGCACTAGGTTCTGTGTCAATGATTTGTCTCCCTTTTTTTGGCTCTAAATCAGAGTTGAAACCCACCTCTGATTCATATGCTTTCACAGCAACCACCAATGACTACTTTCAATGGCATTCAACAGTGTTATGTCAGGGGCTCTTATGGAACTCGCACTGCTTCCCAGTGTCTTTCTTTGTCTTCCCATTGTCCTCCTTTGTTTACATCTTAGACTGGTTTTCCTAAGGCTGTCCATCCTTACTCTGTCCTTTGTTTTTCGAGTTGGGGTTTTCTTTGCCCTGCTTCTATTGTGAGGGGTTCACAAACCCAAACTGTCGCATCTTTTGTTTAAGCCTTTGCTCGATTTTGATAGAATATCAATAGGTCACGCCCAAGGATGAGATGTCTAGAAACTCCATTTATGTCTAGATGTATCTATGTATACCACCATGGTACTTGAGCACCAAATTTCACTCAGAGTCTTTGATACCCTGCTTGGTGCGCAAGGTGTGGAAGACATTGGTGAACTCTGGCATTGTGTGGTTCGTTTCTTGTTGCAGTGTGGTCCATCTTGTATATAAGTCATCATAACTTCCAAAAGGGTAGTATTATTACTTAATAGCATCCTTGAAAGAACCACAAGTGGGTGCGACTGCAAATAATGGAGATTCCTCTGTTGTCTTTTTCTCACAGAGAGTCTCCCACCAATCTTTGACATGGGGGATGGCCTTAAAGAGTGAAAATGTAATCTTTTCTCTATTGGAAAAGTTATGGGTAGAAAATTTCCTTCTAGAAGGTTTAACCATTTTTCTACAGCATCTGCATCTATTTGAACTTCAAATATAGGAATATCAAAGTTGATTTGTACCTTGAATGGGGCGACGCCTTTGCTTGAGCAAGATGTGTCACCTATGATAACAAAATTATCAATCATCTCATTCCTCTGTCATGCGAGGGCTTCCTCGAGCAACAGTTTGAAGGGATATCCTGCCCCATAATCTCTCTTTTCTTCCCCCGTGAACAGTCATCGGGTTCGGTGAGGCCGATCTTGCAAAGGCTCAACTAGTTCAAGTCCCAATTGTTTATACCCTGACCTCGTTGGGGACATGCATAGAGAAAAAAATGAAGAGTGGACCGCTCTAATACCACGTATTCATATTTATGAGCATAATGAAATGAAACACAAATCTATAATGTTATCATAGAGATATAGTGAACAATAACAAAGATACAGTGAAACTTGACTTCTATTCAATAAAGAAATCTGTTGAAATTGTAAAATGCAGAATAAAACAATATTGCTCGAATGGTGGTAGCTAATCACTGAAATGAGATGTGGTGGCCACGCGCATTCACCTAAGAACATTACAATGAGGCCTCCAGACCTTTTTATCATCAAGAATTAATCATAAAACCCTAGATATCCAAAAACCTAACCCTAGGAGATGAAGCGCCAAACGTCATGTGGGCCCCGATGAGGTAAGTTGGTACATCAACTTTTCGAGGTTGTAACTTTTGCATACGATCTTCGTTTTAGGCGCATGATATCCTTTTGGAAAGGTCTATTCGAGGACAACACATGTGGTCATCATACTCTAACTTCGTTTATAGTGTGACTGTGGCATGCCCAAAAAACATTGTTTAGGGCCTCAAAACGACCCTGAACGTTTAGGACCCGAAAAGATAGAAAAAAACTCCCAAGATGAAAATTGTATGTGAGCCAGTTGGAATAGGTGGGTGGCCATCGATATCCACCTGTATTAGAGAGATATGTGACCTTCTAATTCATATATAGGTGGAGTTCTAAATTGCTTTCATAACATGTTATGAAAATCTACATCGCTATCATTTTTTGTTGTAGATGTCATAGCTCCTTATTCAGGATCATATAACAAAATGTCATAGTCAAAGTTCCTCCTTTAGCCTCACTTGTATGCTTGAAACATGTAGTCCAACTTCTGGGTTTTTCATTTTATGTATCATCAGCTAAAAATTATGGAAGTAATTTGTTGAGATCAAGTCGATGCTTCCCAAAACCTAAGCCCTTGACATTCAAAGCAGTCACAAAAGGAGTGAAATGTTTTTATCTATATTGTATACCTTGATCAATATTTTGGTTTCCATAGATGGTGGAAGTATGGTGGAGAGTTTATTCAAATTCTATAGTTCCTTGAGAAATAGTAGCAGGTTTTGTTTGTACTTCTCTATCTCTTCTCCTCCAACAGACAAAAACACAAGAGGCATTCGTGCTTTGTAGAAGCCCCTCTAAATCACTTATTTTCGATGTGTTCAAGAGCTCGAAAACATATTGAATCCAATAATGCACCTTTCTCTTCACATCGTCATAGGTCATTACTCAAAAATTAGAATCTGATTGCAAACCCCAAAGGCCTTCTATGGACAACAAATGACAAGTCTTCACACACACAACTTTATAAAATATGAAAACAAAATGGTATATTTGTGTGCACCAAGAGTTGTGTAACATTTAAAGATCACAGGGCTTCTCCACAATAGAATACTCTTCTAAATTGATATGTTCATATCAAATTATGGTGGAGCAAGGTAAGAAACAAAATTGGATAATGTGGTCAATATATGATCTTGAAGGCCGGTAAAAGAAGAATCAAACTTAAGCCTCATTGTTTGATACCAAAGTTAGCTAGCATCCGACTCAATTAATGTTACTAAATTTATGTCCGGTTCAATTTAGGATAGAAAAAGAAAAGGCATATAACATTACCTCCTTAAAGGTTATCGAATCCCTCATCATCACCTACTTTAGTAAACCAAAAAGTTACACAGGAATGTTTAATTTCTACAACCTTTGATTCCAATCATGTAGGTAATTACCAGCTTCATGAATCACATAAGTCATGCAAAGGACCTCCAAAAATAGAGTTAAAACACTTCTATGTTTCTCTACAAACCATGTAGATTCAGTCAACAAAATATATATATAGAATTTACCAAAACATAGATAAAAAATTATATGTTTGAGAATTGTTTTCAGTCCAAAAAACCAGCAAAGTGAGTGATTTCTACCCAGCCATAGTTAGTACTCTATGGGCGCCACCCCATATCTAGGATATGATGCCACCAAGGAAAAGAATCAATGCATAATACTCAAGATAGTCTCTTAATTGACGGAGCAAGAAAATTGTTAAACCAATATTTCATTTTTGTTTTTTTTAAGATAGAACAGCCCTTGGCACCCACAATTCCTACCCACAAAACAGAAGGAGGTATTCCTTGTCTTCTCAACGATCCCTAAGAAGTATCCTCCCTTCAATGTTATTCAGTGTGTGCATGGAAAGGTTCAGGTTGGTGTCCCTCAAGTCTAGTAGAAATTATTTTGGTTCTAGGCTTTTCTTAGAGCTCTCATGTCTTCCTTTCATGGATGATATCTTCTTTCATGGACTTGGCTCTCGTTTTCTATTGTCTAACCTCTAAAAATATCATTTTTCTCCCTTTTCTAACAGCTTCTTTCCTCCCATTCAAATATCTCATGCACACATGATAGCAAGAAAATTTCAATTCAACTTCTTTCCAAGTTCGAAGAATGTAGGGGAGACAGCTTGCTAGGTTTTTAGGAAATGGTGGCTTAGGTTGAGGAATTTGTTTCCTCCACTTCTCTTAACCTATTTTAACTTTTCAATTCATATTTTGAAATGGGTGAAGGTTCAAGGTAACATAAGGTAGATATTTTTAGGCATAAACCCCCCTTAGACCCCCTCACCCTCCCCTATTGTGGTATCATAGCCCCTTTAGGCACTCATGCTCTATCGGTCTTGGTAATTTTATATTAACTGCAATAATAAAATACTTGCAATATTCAAGAGGGTCAAACCAATATGTTACATCCCCTCCCCTTGGAACAACATCATCCTCGATATTTTGTTACTGCAACAATGTTTATGTCATCATTCTTCAGCTATACATGCATTGTCATTCTCTTCATTGACTTGGTACATCTCCAATCTTTTAGAATTTCAGCATATCCATACAACAGTCATGAAAGTAAACATATATATCATATCCATTTCTATGCATTAAATCTTTCATTGATATGGATCCAAACTATGAATTTTAGTTCACAACTGAAATGTAAATAACTCAAGATAAAGTATGTAATCCAGTACAAGACTTATCTATATGAATATGTATATGATCCATATGGATGCCATGGATAGAACTCAGCTCATTGTTTTCTCAGACACACCCAATGCACTCATGATCCCAGCTATTATGTAATCATGAATCTCCCACAATAGATTCATTCAAGTCTCCTCTTCCTTGGAGTCACTCACCCTCTAGGATCGATCATCTCCTTATCTGCTACACAATCCCTCGGGCGACCTGTCATTTTCTAAGGCTTCCTTGCACAAGAAGAGTATGGAAAATTATAGAGTCTTGTAGCCAAGGAATCCCTCTAGCTTACTATAACATAGAAAAGCACATCTCAACGGTTATCAAGGCATATCATGGGGTTTCAGTGTCACTACAATGGAATTTTTTCCATGCTTTTCAGCTTCAGCAGCCATCATTTGTCCTTTCTAGAAAGATTCATTATCTCACTTGTATCATATATATGAAATTACCATGAGATATAAGCATTAATAATTTATGACAGACCAAGGATGGGCAGAATTGTAACTCCACACTTGATGCTTTGCATTAACGTGAAACACTTATAAATACAAATTTGAATGATTATCGGTATTCACCTTCCGTGTGACTCTTCCTATCACCTACAACTCTTCATATTTACAATGATATTTACATGAGTAATACAAACACAAGGATTATGTGTCCAACATTCCCCCCTTAATCTGAAGGGGTATTTGTGAGTCCAAGCACCATTCTGGACTTTTCAAATTTTTCTCTTCCAAACGCTTTGGTAACGATGTCCGCAAATTTATCATTTGTGGATAATTTATCAAGTGAATAGTATTGTCCTCTACATGATATTGAATTAGATGATACTTTGTGTTGATATGTTTAGTTCTATCATGGAATATAGGATTCTTTCCCAATTTGATTGCATAATTATTGTCAACTAGAACCGAAGTATAATTACTTGTTTCTCATGCAAATCTTCAAGTATTTTCCTAAGCCAGACAATCTCCTTCATTGCTTCTGAATATACCACATATTCTGCCTCTATTGTGGAATCTGTTGGAACTGACTCTTTGTATAATCTCCATGAGATAGCTACTAATCCAAGACTCGTGAGATAGCCTAAAGTTAACACTCAATTTTCTTTATCACCAACAAGTTCCAAATCAGAATATCCAATCAGGTTAAAGTCATTCACCTTGCAATACTTGAGTCCAAAATCTTGAGTTCCCTTCAAGTATTTTAGAACTCTTTTTACAACAAACCAATGTCCTTCACAAGGTCTTTACATGAACCTGGAAAGAATCCCAACGACAAATGAAATGTATATTTTGGTGGTATTAAGATAGATAAGACTTCCCACAAGTTATTTTTACTTGGTTGCATCCTCAAATTCATTCCCTTCTTTTGATGTGAGCCTCAAATTATTTTCCATTGTAGTAGAAAAAGGATTGCATTCATTCATGTCGAACTTGTTCAACAATTCTCCAACATACTTCTTTTGGGAAATGAATATGTATTTTGGATTTTGAATCACTTCAATGCCCAAATAGTATTGAAGATGTACCAAATATGACATATCAAAGCATTTCTTCGACTCTTTATTTATGGATGCAATATAACTTTCATTGTAATTACATGCTATCAACATACCATCTACATGGACTACAAGATATATAACAGTTTTTCCAAATTTCTTGATAAACAGAGTTGCATCATTAAGATTGAAGGGCTTGAAATTCAATCTCAGAAGATGCTCAATTAGATTTTCATACCAGGCTCACGATTCTTGTTTCAGGGCATATAAGGATTTGATGAGCTTGCATAAATTGTGTTATTGTCCCTTCACAACAAATCCTTTTGACTGATACATGAAGACATTATATTTCAAGTCTCCATTCAAGAAAGCAATATTCACATCCATTTGATGAATTTTCTATCCATTTTGTGCTGCCAAGGAAAATAGTGTACAGATGGTAGCCCATTTTTATTTTTATTTTTATTTTGGGGGGGTGGGGGGCGGGGGGGTTCTCCTCATAATCAATACCTTCTTTCTATGCAATTCCTTTCACCATGAGCCTTTCTTTGTGCTTGTCAAGTGAGCCATTTGATTTGTACTTATTTTTTAATACCCACTTGTAGCCAATTGGTTTGGTCCTGAATGGAGCACTTTACCGTCCCATTCCTGATGAGAGCATCATATTCCTTCTACAAGGCTTCTTTCCACTCATCATGAGAAGTGGATTCTTCAAAGGAAGTTGGTTCAAAGTTAGTAGATAAATTCAAATCACAATCATGTGAAACATTCATATTATCTACATCACCTAAATTTGAATTATCTACATCACCGCCATCTTGTATTGTGGAACTTTTGGTTCTTGTCTTTCTGACCACATCAAGATGAACACTTTCAAGTGTTTTTATGAGCCATTTTTGTGGACCTTTCTGAGATGGTCCAGGTTTCTTAGTTGATTGAGATGGTGTTGAATTCTCATCAAAACTTAGCCTTTCAAACCTCTCAATCACATCATCCAAATGAACTTTGAGTTCCTATGAAGTGGTTGGAACTTCTTCATGAAGGGGAGATAGTGCTTCAAAAGGAGATTCCAAATATTAATCCAAGATAGAGATTCCCCCCTTCAATATGTGGAATCTCATCATCATATTCATGATATGTATTTACACGAGTGAATTTGTCCAAATGATTAAGTTGCCTCTCAATTGTTTTTTCATTCTTGGAGGATTCAAGAAATATTACATCTATGGAAAGAATGAATTTCTTGTTTTCCTCATTGTAAAGACAATATCCCTTAGTGGTATTTGAGTACCCCAAGAATATGCACTTATGACTCTTTGCATCAAGCTTGTTTCTTTGTTCCTTATGAATTAAGGCATAGCAAGAGGAACCAAAGACCCCGATATGCCTCATCCAAGGAATGCGGTCATACCACGTTTCATAAGGAGTCTTGTTTTCAAGAGAATCATATGGACACTTGTTTTTCACATAAACTGCACATATAACGACATCATCCCAAAACATCAATTTTACATTCTTGAAAAACATCATGGAATGAACCATATTTAGGAGAGTTGTGTTCATTCTTTTAGCTACACCATTATGTTGAGGATTGTATGGAAACATGGTTTGATGTTTCATCCCATGTTAGCATAGATATTTTTCAAATTCATTAGATGTATGTTCTTTTCCATTATTAGTGTGAAGAGAGTCAATACAAGACTGAGCTTCTTTTTGGATCCATACATGAAAATTTTTAAAAGTTTCAAAAGCTTGTGATTTTTCTTTCAGCAAGTACACCTAACACATCCTAGTGTAATCATAAATAAAATAAATGATATGTTTATTTCCATTTGCAGAAGGAACAAGCATAGGGCCACACAAATCAAAATGTATTAGTTCATGTTTTCTACATGCTCTGGAAGTATAATCATGAAGGTTGTAATAATTAATATACTCTAGAAAGAATAAGAAAACAAAGGTTGTCATAATTAATATGACCAAATCCAGCATGTCATAGATGGCATTGTACCTTCATTGTGATGAGAGAGGTATGGAAATTTTTTTGTATGAGTGTATGTCCCTTTCAGCTTCGGTAGTCTTCCATCTTCCACTCTAGTCATGACAACCATGTTGTCAGAATCCTTCCTTATTTCAATTTTGCACCGGAGATATGAATAGAGTGGCCTTGTTGTTGGATGTGCACAAGGGACAGCAAGTTCCTTCGCAGCTCAGGAAGATATACCACATCATGCAGAAGAAAATCCAGGAGTCCACGTAATTTAATCCTGATGGTGCCCATTCCCGAAGGTTTGAGACTCAATTTATCTACAAAATTATGATGATGATGATGATTAATGTCCATTGAGACCAATTGTTCTATCAGACCTTAAGAAGGTAAGAGATTACTTTGATTTCTTTAAAATTGTATTTCTATGCTCAAAAAACATTGAGAAAAGTGTTCCAAGATCACCATAGTTTCGATGAATTAGGAGGTTAGGAAGGTCTGTATTGTGGAAAATATTTTTAAATTGGGATCTAGTATGGGTATATTTATGGCAATCTAAGAGGAAGTGATTTTCATGTTCTACCTAGTTAGTGTCACAAAGATGACAGATTCTTTCATCCCACGATATTTTGGGAGTTTTCCAACACCTAGTTTCACCATGTAGCTCGTGAGAGTTTGTTCTTATTTTAGAACTGATGATTTTATTCTTTGCACTTTTCAAAATTGATAGATAATTTTGATCTTCTAAACTAGGTTTGACCACCTCCTTGTAGTATCTTAATTTCCTTTTATCCACTAATTCCTTACCACACCACATATTCTCTAGTGATAATATTTATAATATTATCGATATCATGCATGATGGATTCCTCTTGTATTCCCCAATGATTTAGCCAAGATTTGGAATCTTTATGCCATCCATGCTTGAGTTGTTGGTGGTTTTGGCTAGAGTTTGAAGCAATTTTGGGGAGCCTCTTGTCATCCATGTTGTTTATCTTGTTCTTGTACGTTAGGTATCTAAGCATAGAAATGCTCTCAATGGGGGAAAGGATTGATTCTATGAGGAGAATATGATAGGGTGTATTTCCCTTAATTTTGAGATTATAAGTGAGAAAAATATTTTGGATCTATTCTATCTTTCTCCAAGATTCTCTAGATATACTTCAACCCCAAAATTCACATCCATATAAGATAATCAGAGTGACGAGAGTGTGAAAGATGACTTATTTTTATCCCAAATCCCAAGGTCTGTTGATTTACAATTGTTTTTAAGCCCATAATAAGTTTTCCACCCTCCATTTATCCTTTTTTCAATGCTATAGTCCCAATTGAGCTTGTGGTGGATATCGATTCTAAGATATTTGTATGAAGGCACTTCCTCCATGCTATTGTTGTCATAAACAAAAGTAGGTGATCCTTTTGGATTTAATTATCATAACATTTGTTTTGTCAGTGTTCAAATTCATGTCAATGCTAAAGCAGAAGTCCTTGAGGATTATTAGTTGCTTACTTAGGTCATAGGAACTCTTCACCATAAGAAAAATATCATCAACATAAAGAAGGAGGATAATGACTATACTAGTGAGAGTCGAGCCAACATATCATGCATCCTCCAAATATTCTTCTAACTTATCAATATAAATGTCGACAAGGGTAGGGGATAGGGGACAACCTTGCTTGACTCCTATATTACAGTTAATTTCTTCCGACCAGCCCTCAATGTTCCTAAACTTGGCAATAACTTTCTCATATAGCCTTGTTGCACTAGCTTTTAACTCGAAAGGGACTTTAAGCTCTTCTAACATATTCCAAAGGTTATTGTTGGGCACAATGTCAAAAGCTTTTCTAAAATCAATGAAACAACGAAGGAGATTTGTTTTATCATTACGACACTCCTCTGCAATGATCCTAAATGTAACAAGGTGGTCCACAATGGAATGGTCGGCTCTAAACCCAGCCTGGCCTCTATCTCTTTTTCCATAGCTTTCTATCCATGTACCGATCGCTTTTTCCAAAATACTCTCGTATAGCTTAGCTAAAATGGGGTAAATCATAATGGTCATATAATTAGATGGATTGCTTTTATCACTACTTTTAAAAATAGGTACAATGAGACTTTGAGTCCAAGGTTTTGAGAATCCTTGTTGGATAGCTAAATTGAAGAGCTTATGTATGTGAGGGATGAGGATATGTCCTCCAATTTTTAATTGTCTAGCTTGTAACCTTTGATGTCCTTAGCTTTTCCTTTTGAAAGTCGCTTAACTCCAAACTTAATGTCTTCTATAGAAAACACTTCATCCTTTGTAGAGCTATTTGGCATGTTGTCCATGACATTAAGGGATGCATACAGATTTTTAAGGTAGAAATTTCAGTCCTTGAAGGGAATCTTATTATTTTATTTAGTTTTGCAAGTTAAAATTTGCCTCTAGAATTTCTTAGGATCTATCTTAAATAGGTGAAAAAGCTTCCCTTGTTTTTTATTTATATAGTCTTTTTTTTGTTTAATTAATGCTTTGTATCTATTTATCTTATCATGTTTTAAAGATGCATAGGAAGCATTTCTAATTGATTTTCTAGCAATTTTACATTCATTATCATACCAAGGGTTAGTTGTATTGTTTTTATTTTTATGTAACACCTCAATATAGAAATTGTTAATTGAAGTAGAGAGGATTTCTGCAAAATTATGATAGTCAACTTCAATATTGTTTTGATACGATATGAATTTTAAAGCATTTCTTAAGTCTTTTAAGAAGAGATCAACTTTTTGTTTATCAAAAATTAAGTGCCTTTGGTTTTCAAAGTGCTCCTAAATGGATATTTTGTGAATGGTAAAGTTAAGAGTCAGGGTTAGAGATCTATGATCAAAGTCAAGTTCGTGGTCATCTAAAAGATCAAAGTTTACTATTTGGTTGTGTATGGGGATATCTAATATTAAATAATCAACAACACTACTACCCATCCCATGGATGCAAGTAATCTTGTTAGAATTTGGCCACTTCTTTAGACCATTGCAAATTATTAAATCTTGAGAACTACAGAGCTTGAGTAACCGAGTACCAAACAAATTCTTGATTGGGTCTTCATATTTTCTTTTTTAACTATTAGCTAAAAATGGGTCCTCATCTAGCCAAAGAGGATTAGGGTTGGAGTCATTACTTAAAATAATAGCTTGATTGGATGCAGTTCTAGCATTAAAGTCTCCTAACATGAGGATACTACCTTCATTTTTCATATTGTATATATCTTGCTCTAAGTCTTTGTAGGGACAGTTCTTATTTAGATTGTTTTTTGTATAAAAAGTAGAGTTAATAGGTGTGAAATAACATATTGCTATATAAATATTCTTAGTGTTAATATCAGATATCTCCATCCATATGTATTGATTGAGGGGATCTTTCTTAAGAAGTCAGGTATGAGGAGAGATGTTCATTTTTATGTAACATGATATGCCTCCAATCCCTCTACGGGAGGAATTCTTATTCCATGTGGACCATAAAACAAATCCTTCGATATTTGGGACTTTACATTCTTCATGTTCCCAAGTTTCAACCAATACAATAATGTCAATGTCACTCGAGATCCAACTTAGTATAGTCCCTTTACTCCATGGAAAACCACGACAGTTCCAAAAGAGGATCTTGAGTGTCCCAAATTGCTATTTATCGTTATATTTTTTGTCTCTATCCCTAATAATAGCCTTTCATTGTCGAATGATTGCCTATTTCCCTTCCTTCCTGACTTCTTTCACCTTTTGAACTTCCTTCCTTAATTCAGCTTGGTCCTCTGAAATGAGGTCTTCATTGATAAATATTACTAACCCTTTTAAGCTTGGATTTTTTCTAAGTAAACCATATTTATGGTCAATAGAGATTACCTTAACTCGGATCAACCTATCTTTATGTTCGATTATTTCTCCCAACCTCTTTGTTTCTATGAAGCAAGTTGTCTCAATTTGTGATTTATTTTTTAATTCTTCATTGACTATTGTGAGGGTGTCCTCATCTTTCTGCTCTTTTACACAAAAAAATTATGAGGTTCAAGGCTCTTTTGTTACGTTCATGGTCTAATTCTATTAGCTTGTTCATTTCTTCTTTGATGGGTTTGATATCCAACTTAGGTTCCAAACGATGTATAAACAACAAATTGCTAATTAGATTCTCTTCTAGCTCTGTAATATTATCCATAAGATTACGATTTTCTATGACCTTTGCCTCTTGGGTTGATTGTTTTTTTCTTGTATTTGTTTTTCTATTTCTTGTAATCTAGACTCTAATTTGTGCAAATCACTCTCCAACCCTAAAATTATATTTTCTATCTTTGTCTCAATCTTGTCTTCAAAGGATTTAAATTGGTTATGAAACATTGTTTCCAACTCCGTTTTATGTTAGGCTTCTCTCACTTCTCTACATTTTTCTATTGATTCTATATATTCATATAGAATTTCTAGGGTTATTTTGTTAGGTCTCCCCTTAAGAGTTTTGGGTATCTGGGGTGACTTACTCATTGTGTTATAAATAAAAGGAAATAAATAAATAAATCATAACTACAGAAGGAACTTGTGTACCTGGTTCACGTAGGGTTTGAATCCACATGGTAAAGAAGCACAGATCCGTCTCACTAGGTTTACTCGAAAGTTATGATCCATATTATAAGTTTCAATATTATTCACTGCAAAAGTTCCAATATTACCCACTACAGAAGACTGTCGAAGTTCCAAATAGTATTCACCATAGAAGTTCTAATGTTGTCCAATATTATTGGATAATATTCATCGTAGAAGAGCGCAAAAGTTCCAATATTATTCACCACAGAAGTTACAATGTTATGTATTAATTAAATAAAAAATACATTATGTCATCTACATTTCATTTGTTTGCTTCATGTGACCCATTATTTCCCCAATGAGTACAATCAATATTAAATCTCTCACCTTGGTTGTGTCTACCCCCCTTCCTCTGAAAGTATTTCTTCTGCGTCCTCTTTTTCTGCCCTCTCCTCTAGGAGAATCAAGTGGTTGACTCTTCCCTTTCTAAGAAAGATACACAGTCTCATCGATGGAATCGGTTGACTTCTTTCCAAAGGCTTTCTCATGTTCTGCAACTTTCTCCACCAAAGTGTCAAATGTGATGGATTTCATTTGACCACTAGCTTACAAAGATTCAAGATAGTGAGAATAAGTAGGGTAGAGGGCCTTAATGAAGGTAATGAGAGGGAGGTCTATCTTCACTCCAGTGGCTTCAATGTCATGTATTATAGATTTGATTTCAGAAGCTAAAGCCATAGGGTCATCATTCTTTAACTCTGGGTTGAAGAGCTTCACCAGCAATCGTATGAGTTCCAGTTCTGGGTGAGTTTCATACAAGTTGTTCAATCTCTACAGAGAACGATAGGAGTTATTAATGGAAACAATATGATGGCTCACCTCTTCACTTACTCTTGCAGTAATCACAACATATGTTTTATGTTCTTTGTCCTTCCATATGGCACACTCCTTGTTTGATGTAGGAATGGCCGGTCTGTTATTCTTCGATTGTGCTTCTCTAGCAGTTGATTCGGCTTCCTCTTCACTGACAGTTAATGATTCACAAATGCCATCCCATAAGTCATTGAATATCAGAGTGCTTTTGATCTTTCTCTACCATTCTCGGTAATTTTTTGTACCAGTGAGCACCATGTCAACGATGGATATGAGTGAATGCATCATGCTAGAAAAGAGTGTGAGAGAATAACATCAGATGGCCATGGACTCCATGCCTCTCAAATTAAATATTTGTGGAGACATAACCTCGATGAGATTTCGTAGACAGATCAAAACTCCTCTCTCAAACACACGAAATGTTTGCCTGCAACCCAAATATTTCATGGAAGCTTGTAACCCAACAATGAAAGTGATGATTATGAGGAATATTATGAAATCCTAGAGTTGCATGAAATGAGAAGACGTCCGGGAATTCACCTTTACAGCTACGGTTTTCCCCAGTGGTTGTCCTCGTCCCTATGACAACATCAAACTAAAATCATTGTCTCCCTCGTCCTTATTGCATCTGAACTCGCTTGGACAGGTGTATTGGCAATCAATGTTGTTGCTCCTACACTCATGGCTACTAGGACGCTTGTTTTGGTGCTAGGTTTCCTTTTGGCCTCTTTCCATGACCGCTAGCATGAGCATATTTGCAAAGAGGATTGATTATATCCCGATTCTGGACTTGGGGCATTCTATGGCAAAACAAAATTCTACCATTTTGACAAAGTGAGGTTTGATCGGTAATTTTTTATGCCTCTGGCCTAGCCCTAAGATTGTTTTAGAATGGGTTTCCTAGAATTGGAGTGAGCAAGTCCCTTCTACTTTTTATTGTGGTAAGGGTTTTTTTGTTTTCATTTTTGAAACTATTGAAGATCGAGATTTGATCTTCATATTTGGACCATATTTCATGGGTTCCAAGGGATTTTTTCTTTCCCGTTGGACCCTCGCTTTTAACCCGGATATGGAGATTTCTATAAGACCTGTATGGATTAGCCTTCCACGCCTCCCCCTCCTTTTTTGGCGCAAATATTGTGTCAAAGCCATTGGAAATAAACTAAGCCATTATATTACTCATCTTGCACCTAAGGGAAATATTTTCACGTGTGTCAGAATATGTGTGGACATGGACTTTGCAAAGGGATTTTCAGAGGCAATTCAACTCATCCTGAAGGGTTGGAGCCATCTCCAGGACCTAGATTATGAACAGGTTCCTTTCAAATGCAAATTTTGCCATGATTATGGGCACTTTGTCAAAAGTTTCCCCAAAGCATATAAATATCATTCATCACTCAATATTGACAATCAAGGTTTCAAACAGGTTTCCAGAAATCATAAGAAACAACATCCCAGAGAGTCTCAGCCTAATCATAGGCCTCATGGTCATCCATACTCCTTCAAAAATAGATATGAATCTTTGGAACCCCAAGAGGAAGAAAAAGAGGACTCACTTGAGGATGATGATGATACTCAAAAACACTGCCCAAAGAGCAAAGCATAATGATCAACCAAAGAACAAAATAATCATGAAAATTCAAGCTCCAATAATAGGATTGAAGTTCTAGAATCTTAGGAAGAGGAATTAGAAGATAAGATTGAGAATGAGTCTCAGTGAATTAGCAATCACGAGCCCCCGTTAAAACTTCAAAAGAAGTTGGTAAATTCGGTTTCAACTATGGGAAACATGCCCATCTCTGGGGTTCATGCATATATATCAGAAAAGAATCAAAATTCAACACCAAAATCCATGGCATCACCCATCATGGATGAGACCACATTGAGGGTCTCAGCAACTCTCCAGGATCCTATTGGGGAGGAGGTCGGTGATGGTGAGAGTGAGTCTAGTTCTCCTTATTTTGTACATGTCCAAAAAAAGGATTCACGTCATTCCCCTCCATTAACTAGAGGCATGAAGTCACATAAACAACATCGAGTGAAAGAACATAATCAAAATCAAGTAGCTTCCAGCAATCCAATGATTGATTTTCTACTTCGTTAGGGGCACTTTCCACATCATAGTTTATTATGTGTTGTTTTTGCATTATCCTTTGTAATCAGTTTATAAGAATCTATTCTTCCAAACAGGAAGTGGTAAATTCTTGGAATCCTCCGTTGGGAATCACTATATTTTTTTTAGGTGTTACCTTTGAAATTTGCTTTGTTTTGAGAAAATCCAAAAATTAAAGGATTGTACTTGCTACTAGCTTCAGCGAAGCACTTCTTTTTTATATATAATACAATTTCAGTTTCTTTAAAAAAAATAATGAAAGTGATGACCCAACAAATAACTTGTGCTCGTACATTTTCTTGTTGTTGGAACTTGTTATGATACTCAGTAATGCAAGGGTGTGAATGTCATTCAATGATATTATAGAAAATATTGTAGATTGTGGAAGATCTTTTGCATTCAAATTTAAATATCTTCTGCTAGATTCAAAGGCATACATAACAAACAATGGGATCGACCAGACCTGAGTGCACACAAAGGAGTCTGTAGGAGCTTTCTCTGACCTCATCAATGCACCTCTCTTTTCATCGGCTCAAAGTTGGATAAATGAACCAACAACTAATTCTGATCTACGAATAAACAAATACACATTCCTGGAGTTGTAATATCATTCTTCGGCCCTAGTGAACTTAAACATCCAATGGAAGAAGTTCAAAGGTCACTTCAAAAATCTAGAGAAACTTATGCAAAAACTCTTCGAAGAACTCAGATGAAAGGGAATGGAAAAGGAAAAGGAAAAAAAATCAGTTGTAGAAAAGACCATTGGAAACCCTAACGCACATAGAGAGGATTCAAATTCTTGGTTGGTATTGGAAAGTTGTGGGTTCATGCAAACCACTCCAAATATTTGGCAAATAATATATTCGGTTTGATGAGGCGAAGGAAGACCCAATACAAAATCCACAAACTATAATGCATGCACAGAGAGCCATGTAAATGACTTCGCATATACTGAATCGAAGGAGGTGGGAATGGATCAAGGAAGAATCAAAACATTATAGAATAATTAGAGATGAGGCAATGGGCACAAAGAATAGACCATAGGGACAGACGAGAACGAATAGGGACAGGCAGGGGGCGTTTTCTACACGTGAGGGAAGAGGAAACACCAATAGGAACAATTCATGGAGTTAACCAATGCTTCGATACCACTGATAGGCCATGTATGGGCAGAATTGTAACTCCACACTTGATGCTTTGCATTAACATGAAATGCTTATAAATACACATTTCAATGACGGTTGGTATTCACCTTCCATGTGACTCTTCCTATAACCTACAAATCTTCATATTTACAATAATATTTACATGAGTAACATAGTCACAAGGATTAAATTTCCAACAATTTCAATCATAAATATTTTCTTGCAAACCTGTTCATACAGAAATTAGATTTCATAAGTATGAGATTCTTCTCGTAATGTTAGGCTCTTGCATGTGGTAGCACATAGTCTTTGTTATGAATTACACTCATAGACATATCCAAGACCATCCTACCTGCAATTTGAACTTTCAATCAACCAAACAATTGTAATTATCCAAGCATATAATCCTTTCATTGCAGCATTTACAACCCATAAGTCATCTCAAACATAACATGCAATTTTTCATGAATGCACCACAAATATTCTAACAATTTTTTCATACCAGAGGCTTCTTCCTCTTCTATACTCCACATGATCCCTTCATCAACCATCTCGAAAAGCATCCTCTTATATTTGTCCTTTGCACAAGGTTGTCTACCACAGGAAAATGTATTATTAACATCTTCAACCTTTCCTATACATACAACCATCATAATAACATCAATTATATTTCCATGCTTGTTGCGTGTATCACAACACTTTTAAATTACACAAATAAATTTTAGACATGCTTCAGCATGCCTATATGCACTTTACCACGTTATATTAATGCATTTACTATTGCAATGCATTTCCATATTTTTATTAGCATTCACATTCTAAATTATTACAATAAACAACAAGGGAGGAGTCAAAGGATTCTCCCTTGTGATTCCTCTACATAGCTTGGAGCTTTCATTTTAGCAACTTTGCTCCATGGCCTCTCTTTTTCTTCTTATCTGCCTTTGCAGTCCACTGCATAATTCTCTACAGTCATTTTTTTATATGGATGTGTTCTCTCGACAAAGTCTTCATGTAGTCCCATCACATACGACTACCTCAGCATGCAACTTCCTCGTTGCAATATCCAGCAACCCCTTCAAGAAATTTAAAATTGATGCATCCTCTTGTGAGGTTGGGATTTTGACAAGTTTGGGGGCTCTTGGATGGTGGTTTCAATTCACAGAGTTGTTGAGCTATGTCCTTGAGCAATGTGAATTCTTCTTTCTTTCTTTTTAGGGAATAAATGGTCTATTTCATAAACTCTCTATTGTTCTCCAGTGTCTATGGCCTCATGCTAAGTTATTCAACTTGCTCTTGCAAAGGAGAAGTGTCAAGTATTGACTCCACTAAACCACTAGAAGCACCATTTCAAAGACTATCACATGATTTAGATACTTGGACAATATGCAGTGGAGACTACAGTAAGTTTCTTTTAGTCAAATTAGGGTCTTGGGAAGAACTATCTTCTTGATGTTTCTATGGTAAATGATATGGTTTTCCAAGTCGATCCCCATCTGCAATGTCAAAATTAAAAGCAGATCCTTTATGAGGATTGTATCTTCTAGTCCTTTCACATTCATGTTGGACTCTGCCATTTGCTTGTTTTATTTTTTTGCAAAGACTCTTGATGATTGAAGATATTCTACAATTTATCCTCTAGTTGTTCCCATCAAACCATCACAAATTCCAGTATTATATATATAAATTCTCCAATGAGACTTCACTCCTTCCCTTAAACTGGCAGTGTAAGCTACTACTATTTTCCAAATCTCCTTGTTCGTTACTACCCATTCATCATCCACATGAAAATTATGTGCTCTTCTTTTTGACAATTGTTGCAGTATGTCCTCTAACTTTTCTATATGTTCTCAAAGAGTAAGATTGTCATTGTTAAGGATTGTTTCTCACATACCCATTGCCATTTCATAGAACTTTTCTATATGTTCTCAAAGAGTAAGATTGTCATTGCTAAGGATTGTTTCTCACATACCCATTGTCATTTCATAGACAACATCATGTTCATTTAATTGAATTGCACTAATATCAAGTTTTAGATATCAGAACCTTATGTTAATTTGCAATCAATTAAATCAACAATGCAACAAAACGTTGATCAATGACTCCCTAACTCAACCTATTGATGGGTTTAGCAATTATGCACGTGACCATACAAATTTCATATTAGGAACATCAAATGAAAAAACTCAAAGAAACCCCTCTTGATATGTTTTATATATAGCTAATATTGCAAGAAACCTTGAGCAAGATACAATCATCACATCCTCACTCCACAAAAAAAGTGTTTTTATTCAACAATTTTAGAACACCACCAATCCACATAAATCTATTGTTACGAGGAAAATCAATCTATGGCATGGGCTAAACCACAACAAACGGAATGACTGCAGAAATCAACTCTAATCTCAAGTATGTTATATAAACAAACCTGCTAACAAGACAAGATAAAGAGCCTACCTCATCCGGACGTTTGATGAATACCATCGTTGAACATTTGACTCTAAGATATATACCTGCAACTTGTCCTCAACAACCAAGATATGCAAGCATATGGTGATAATATATAAAGTTAGCACATATAATAGCATAATCCATCAATATTCATAACAAATATACCCATGGAATAACAATTCAAATATTTTCAAGACATTAATTGGACGAGAAAAGAGTATTTCTATTAAAATATGATCAACAGAACTGTATGAGTGACAAACTTCCATGTCGGCACGTCTCGAAATTGAGAAACTAAGTCCCTTCCAGCTGGGCCTCCACCACTTCAATCCTCCACCAAAGGCAATCTCATATAAGAGAGACAATGATGTTCTCTATCAAAGAGGGAAGAGCTTGGGGGTTGAACAATGTGTTCAGACTTAAAAGGACAAAGGGATGCAAACTCAATATGAAGTGAATAATTTCTCTAGAGTAACGTTGCTCTAAAAAGTTGAATTCTTCTCATCCTTCCACAGCTTGGATATGGCCCATTTATAACCTTTAAATGGAACTGAAGGGATGAGTCGGAACATTTCCAGTATATGGAAGGTCAAGGATCATGGATCTCATGACGTGACATGAAAACCCGACACCATTTTTTAATTTTGGGCATAAAACCCGATGTACGCGGGATGTAATGGAATTGAACTTCCATGCTATTTTTAGAAGGGTTCTCATTAACAGGGTCTTCTAAGCTCAAATCAATTATGTATTCATGATTTTACCTAGTTTAGATATGGAGGGAGATATGTGACCTTTTAATGCACAGATTGGAGGAGTTCTAAATTGCTTTGATAACAAGGAGTTGTCGCAACTTCTTGTTCAGCATCATATAACGAAATGTCACAGTTAAAGTGATTCATCTACATAGCTTGGAGATTGAAAGCACCACCTCTCACATAGGTAAAGGAACTTGCAAGACCCCCAGATATGAATAGATCCCCAAAAATATCTATGATGCTAAGAAGGTATTAGAGAGATATCTCTGCAACCAACTTCTCACAACCTCACGCTTAACTCCGATGTGAGCGAAGCCTCTTGATGTCACCAATTATACAATGGATTTCACCACTCCCTTAGTAAGACACATATGTTGAGTTTAATAGCCTTGGAGAAGTTTAATCATGAAATCCTATTCCAAGGCTCTATATCTTAAGCTAGTTTGTATACCCTGAAAAATAAAATCATTTTTAATCAATTTTAAATTTATCAGCGTTACTTTTAGTGGCTTTGTTTACTCAAAAGATGTGGTCGTGAAACTGATGATGTTATGACTCAACAAATAAAAGAAATGAATATGAATACAATGCAAAGTCCTAACTTCAATTCTCAACAAATGATAAGCTTTTCAAAATGCAGCTTTCAATTCAACTCTGTGATCTCAATAAGATGCAATGTTTCCATACATGTATCAAGATCAATAATAAGAACCCAAAAGATCAAATGTCATAATGCAAAATGTATATTTTTTTGTATTTTCAATATAAAGAAATGAAAATGCAAGGACTAAACCACATCTTGATATATAGACCGTAATGTAAGAATAAATAGACAAACCAAGCAGGATATCATGAAGGAAACACCTAGCCCAAGATGCAAGGACAACTAATGAAAAAGATGATGAGAAAGAAAAACCGCCCGAAAATTCAACCAAATAAAGGTTTCCTATCACTCTGCAGGCACTCAACAGTTATGGCAGAGACCTAAGAAGACTCAGCAACCATCAAAAATTACCCAGTAAACACCAAACCCGGCAATCAAGTCAAAAATATTGATGTACGCGACTGTTTAGGAGAAAATTGTGTATGTACGTGCCCTATAGAATGGCAGCTCGTGTATGTACGTGTCTGTCAAGGGAAAAACCATGTATGTGTATTAAAACACTGCCAGGTTAAGGATAAGGCCAAGAAACTCAGATTCAAAATGAAAATAGGTTGTCAAGCAATCAGACGACAAGTAAACTCAAGTTAACCGAGAGAATCTAAGGAGAAAAACACTCCAAACCCCAAGAAGAAGATTCATTCCCCAGTATGGTCACCAATTCTATTACAAGGAAAATCACTCTAGGCATGGGGTAAACCACAACAGGCGGAATGACTGCAGAAATCAACTATGATCGCAAGTATGCTATATAAACAAACATGCTAACAAGACAAGATAAATAGCCTACCTCATCCTAACATTCAATGAAGACCACCATTGAGCACTCGAATCAAAGCTATATACCTATAACTTGTCCTCAACAACCAAGATACACAAGCATATGGTGATAATATATAACGTTAGCACATATAATATCATAATCCATCAATATTCATAACAAATTTTCCCATGGAATAACAATTCAAATATTTGCAAGACATTAATTGGATGAGAAAATAGTATTTCTATTAAAATATGATCAACAGAAGTGTATGAGTGACAAACTTTCATTTTGGCACGTCTCGGAACAGAGAAACTGAGTCCCTTCCAGCTGGGCCTCCACCACTTCAATCCTCCACCAAAGGCAATCTCATATAAGAGAGACAATGAGGTTCTCCATCAAAGAGGGAAGAGCTTGGGGGCTGAACAATGTGTTCAAACTTAAAAGGACAAAGGGATGCAGACTCAATATGAAGTGAATAATTTCTCCAGAGTAACTTTGCTCTCAAAATTTTAATTCTTCTCCTCCTTCGACAGCTTGGATTTGACCCATTTATAGCCTTCAAATGGAACTGAAGGGCCGAGTCAGAACGTTTTCAGTATATGGAAGGTCAAGGATCATGGATCTCATGACGTGACATGGAAACCCGACACCATTTTTTAATTTTGGGAACAAAACTTAATGTGTGTGGGATGTAATGGAATTGAACCTCCATGTTATTTTTAGAAGGGTTCTCATTAACAGGGTCTTCTAAGCTCAAATCAATTATGTATTCATGATTTTCCCCAGTTTAGATATGAAGGGAGATATGTGACCTTTTAATGCACAGATTGGTGGAGTTCTAAATTGCTTTGATAACAAGGAGTTTCCACAACTCCTCATTCATGATCATATAACGAAATGTCACAGTTAAAGTGATTCCTCTACATAGCTTGGAGCTTGAAAGCACCGCCTCTCATAGAGTTAAAGGCACTAGAAAGACCCCCAGATATGAATAGATCCCCAGAAATATCTATGACGCTAAGAAGGTATTAGAGGGATATCTCTGCAACCAACTTCGCACGACCTCGTGCTTAACTCCTGTTGGAGCCACCCTGGTTTTTTAACCCGTCACAATTTTCGTTTCAATGCTGGAAATCATAAGATGGTTCTCTTTGCCCCTCCGAGAGATCGATGATCTCTAAGAGGTTGAGCACGCAAGTAGCTAAAATTTTTCTACCTTCGAAACAAGTCCTACATTTCGTAAGAATGTTCCCTCTTTTGGTTCTACTTCGGGATCTCGCAAGTCGGATACTATAACTCACGAATTCACACGTCCCGAATCACGAAACGGCGAGGTCGTTTTAAGCTCTCACTCAAGACAATGACTAGGGTAGAATTTTTTAACTCATGTTTAGACGTCGTCGGGGTTTCGCGCCTTGGCATTTGCCAAACCCAAATTTTTATTTTTACAGCCCCAAGAGCCGGGAACATGAGGTCCTTTCGGGATAACCTTGGTCAAGGATTAAAGGCAAAAAAGCTAACCATGGTTAAGATTTGTTCTCGGAGTTTCGCCACTCGGCACTATCATTTTCGAAAGTTACGGCGTCTAAAACCCCGACTCACGAAGTCGCGATGTAATTATAACAAGATTAATTAATCACTTAATCCAAGATTATTTTTCACCTTAATTAAACCTTATTATCGCGATCTCGCGATTTCGCAACTCGACATATAAATCTCCTAGAAACTTATCTTCGAAGTTATGAGTTGCGATATGGCGAATAAGATGATTATAAAATAAATCAAGCCCCAAATCGTGATTACCTTTAATTAAACCAAACTCGGTCCTCGCGATCTCGGGAGTTGGAAACTCAAAATGTTAACAGAAAATTTATGAGATAACGAATAGCGAGAAATTGATTAACATGGACAGATTTGGATTAATTAAGTTAAATCAAGACTTATCCCGAGTTTCGATGCTTGTACGATTCTCGAAGGAGCATTTTCACTCCATACACCAACTGACTGTTAAACCATCAGAAATTTATGACATTAATGGGAAATAGGGTAAATCTATGGATATAAGATCGGTTTTTACGGAGAAAATTTAATTCTAAATATGATTGGACGGGCTTGTTTTGAAAGGTACAGTTTTTCAAATATATGGAAGAGTTGCGTTTCATTATGCATTTCTCATAGCACGCAGAGCTCGTCACTTCTGAGTAAACTAACTTCTGCATGTATACGTAGTTCTATCGCAGAAGAGCTAAAACGCAAGCTTCAGCTATGGCTCCGCGGAAAGCAGCAAAGGCGAATGTTGAGGTCGCAGGACAAGGCTCGGATAACGTCTCTGATACTTCGCCCCGAAGTGTCGATTYGGTCCCAAACTGGTCATTTGTTTCAGACATTCTGCAGTCACAATTGGTAGATTATTCAGACGACTCCGACGGAAATGAAAAAGACGATCTCAACACCAAATATAAGATAGTCGTCCAATCCGGTATGCACAGAGTAGCAGCCAGACCACGGTTGCTCCCATATTATGTCATGATCCGATGGGTGTTGGATCACGTAAACATACCGACCAGGACTATCATGAACGGGCAACGAGTCACTGTGGGGACTTTTAGGCCAGAGCATATACAAACCATGTATAAGCTCCCGACGACGTCTGACTACACATACGACGCTGAGTTCCTGGAGGAATTCAAAGAGAAGGAGTGCATCCAGTATCATAAAACCATGCCAGGTTTGATAAAGGATTCGGTTTCACGTGCCGCGAAGTTCAGGGCTAATGACCACGGTGTTTATTCAGTCGCCTCGTTGGAGCCATAGTATAAATATGTGGCCATGATGACATGTCAGCTATATGGGAGAGAGGACACATCGCATTTTCTCCTTGCATGGGTGCCTCTAATGTTTCGGGCCGCAGAAGGCTGCTCTTTTAATTGGGCAAAGATACTTTCGGATAGTTTGGCCAACCGGGTCACAGAGTACCGGGAGCAGAAAGAAAATGGGAGGCCATCCTCATTCTTCATGTCCGCATATATTATGGATGCGATATGTTCCGTGACACCTTTCCCATTGATGAGCTGGGGTTGGACTCCAACCCAAGAGAAACCCATACATGTATATCATGACAAACTATGGGAGAACAAAGCAGAAAAGTTCACATATGAAATTTTTAACTGGGTGATGGTGCCCTGCATATCGCCATTTTTGGGCACCCACCACCTCATATATCGGACAGCATTGCAACAAATCTGAGTAGCATAGCGGATTGGTACGTGGAGGCAGATTTTTCA
This sequence comes from Picea engelmannii, assembly GCA_009831015.1. Lineage (NCBI taxonomy): Eukaryota > Viridiplantae > Streptophyta > Pinopsida > Pinales > Pinaceae > Picea > Picea engelmannii. The sequence goes on along the minus strand of ML786452.1, from coordinate 226,921 downwards.
TACTTCAGAGTTTTTGGGGCTTCTGTTCCCCCTCATGTGCTGCCATTGTTCATTCCTGACAAGCTGGCTTGTCGTGAGGTCGCCCGGCAGACGGTAATTGGTGGGGTGAGTAAAGAGCTCAAAGGGTACTCAAAGAAGGTATGGCCTTCTTTTCCAATTTGGATGAATTCTTATTCTTTGTTAGATTTCGGGCATGCCAAAGCCGAGGTTGCAGCCCTAGAAGACCTAAGTTTGGTCTCCATCGAATATAAGAAACATGATCCACAGAGGGTTGTGAGCAACCATTTAGCTAATTGTGGGCTCAAGAGATTTGAGCATGAAAATTCACCCCTGGATGACGTTTTCCGAGGGGCGAGGTCTTATGAAGAAGTGCTAGCCCGGATCCAATCCTTAGCACCCGAAGACACAGCCTCTATATTGAGATTCCAGGAAAATAGACGAAGTTGTCTCCCCATTGTGTTGGGAGGTGAGGGTCCGGGTGTTTCCGAGACGAAACAGAAGGATGTTGAAGGTTCTGAAGATGCAATTCCTGACCTTGGAAAACACCCGGAGGGGGAACAAACGAGAAATCCCGAAGCAGAGGTAAAGACTCCGGACCCGCCAAGGAAACAGAATCCGGAGGCTGAGGTAAAAACTCCAAACCCGCCAAGGAAACAGAAGCCAGAGACTGAGACAAAGACTCCAGGACCACCAAAGAAGCAAAATCATGTCGATACTCCAAGAGAATCGGCAAAACAAATCGGAGAACCCATCACCTCGGTCACACCCTTGCAGTCAACACAGGGAAATGTCGGTGAGGGATGGATATTTAATGAAGAACTGAGGCTCATAAGAGCAGAAGAACTCCCTCCAAATGAGTTCTTCTTTGATAAGAAGAGGAAGGCTGTAGTGAAAAGAGAGTTCTATCAAGAAGGAGGGTCTACTACGAAAAAATATAAAATCATGACCGATGGAAAAGAAAAGAAAAGTGACCAACTCGCCACTAAAATTGCAGTAACGTTGGGAGCGTATGCTTCGGCAAATCAATTCTCAATTGGGCTTTTGAAGAACCAACTGAAAAGGAAGAATCGCCTAATCAGGACTCTCGAGGCTAGATTGGCTACAGCCGCGGAAAATGCTAAAGGTCAGGCTAGCATGGAAATAGAACAGGCCAGAGTGGCCGACAAAAATGAAATAGAGGTGCTCAAGGCCAAGCTTGAGCAAGCACAGTTGGTGGTCTGATATGGTCGAGTGCAGGCGAGCCAACAGAGAAGTCTGATTGAACAGTTGCAGGCTCGGGTAGAGATCGCTGAGAGCAGAGCGATAGACATCGGGATATTTAAATCCCAAGCTAGCGAGATTCGGAGCAGAATCTTTTCGGCACAGCTGATTGTTGCTCGCCAAGGTGGGAACGATCCGGGAAAACTGTATGTTGATAAATCAGGTTTCCGAGAACCTATCGGCCAGAGAAAGGGACGCAGGAGCGGCTCGGGTCGCTTTCCAGGAAGCAGTAATAGCCACGAACAACCGAGTTTTGGCGGGTACTCCCAGGTTCACCACTTCGGAGCAAACCCGGGGGAATATTTTGTTGAAGGACTGGGAGCACAACATCGCCTTGGGCAAGGAACAAACCCAAAAGGTAACCAACTCCCTCGAAGAATCTTTTAATTCTATAGACGGTGAGTTGTTGGGCATTGACAGCGGAGGCAATGTGGAAGCATTGATGCAAATGAATGTAGAACAGATCTCACTTGATCTGAAAGATAAGGAAGAAAGAGATTTGGCTGATATCTCTCAAATGAATATGGTGGACATAGTCCAAGTTGATAAGTACATGATCAAAAACGGTGCGCAACTAAGTGCCCTCGACATCATCAATTCACAAATGGAGGACAAGTTGCAGCAGTTAGCCCGAGAATGTTACTTCGCCGAGGCCAGCTGTCAAGTAGAACCATCACGGCTCATATCCCAGCTAGTGGAAAGATGCATCGCCTGCACCAAGTCCGTGCGACGGCAAACACCTGGCACCAAGTGAAGACGGAGTAGGCGAAATGGAGCGATTGCTCTCTTCTCGGTCATAACCGAAATTTTACGACTGTTGAGATTCTTTCCGTTTTGTAAAAAATTGTATAAATATATCCCAGAAACAAATAAACAGGGCTGTACTTTTTTGATTCGTTTGTAATAGAGTTTTTACATTGTGAGTTAATACAAGCAGATCTGGAGATTCTCAATTTCGTCACTTCTGTATTACAAGTTTGCTTCTCTGTATCTCATTTTTTCATTTCAATTCATATTCATAATTTATGTGCTTCGTTATACTTTAGTACGACCACTACTATAATGAATGAATTTGGGTTTTCTGTAATTGTTTATTGTCTTTCCTCTGCACCAGCTATCAGCTGTGTAAGACCAATCTGCAGTTTCGGAATTCTACATATATTTTGTGTTACATTGATTATTTTCTTACATATTTTCCTCTTCCGTTTATGTCGTGAGATTTTCCCCTAGTAGGAACCTTACACTCTAAATGGCTCAATGTTTTTCTCCCATTTCACACCTTTTATTAAAATATAATACAGTTACGGGAACGAGCCTTCGATTTGCATCCATATTTCAATTCTGCAACCGTAAGTTCTCTTTTATAAGACTAAACTGAGACAGCACTTAACCTTTCTCAAAGTTCTGCCTACCTGTGGTGTTCCCCCATGAAAGTTCTTGTACCAGCTCAACCTAACGTCGAACCTGGACTATTAAACCAAACACACATTGCCTTAAACCTCTTCGATACTATCCTTAAAACGGCAACTAACCGGGCCGATCTTGAACAATCATGGGCAGCCATTGAACGAGACATAACTATCCAGAATCAGTTCGAAGCTAGACAACGCCAATGAAGAAATCTCCCTTAGTTCCCTTCTCTGAATATTGACGTTTCTCCCTTCTCCATCTTTTATACTTTTTCAGATGCCTTGACACTGTACTTTTGATCCTTAAGTACAGACTCAGGAACAACATCTTTCTGGCGCCGTTGCCGGGGAGCGAAGTTACGAAATCTTTTTCCCTGGGAAAACGACAAATTGTTTTTCATTGAAAGTGTTACCCTTTGATAGTGAACAAAGAGTACACACCTTTTTAAGGATTTTTATCTTTCACTTGGCGACTCCACGAGAAATAAACTGGCATTCGGTCGAAGGAATACCATAAAAAACCCAGATGGTGAGCAGATTATGCCCGTAACCGATCCCGAAAAAATTCTAAGGGCGAGAGGCTCTTTTAAGCCAACCGCTTCAGTTTACAAACCTGAAACCCCATCACTGAAGGCTGAGAGTCCTTCTGAATCCTCAACTTCACTCAGTCCTCGCTTTGGCGCTAAAGATTCAACGCCATTCTGCTCTGAAACTAGTAGTGAGATCCATCCAACAATCCCCTTAGCACACAAGGGAAAGGGCCCGTTCGAAAGTTCGTCGACTTTTAAAATACCATCTCTTCTTCAGTTGAATTTCCCAACTTCACCACATTCTGAAGAGTGTGTCACGCACTCATTTCTCACACCCGTTGGTTTTCCCGAGTCCGTCTCGTACAAATCCGAGGAACCGAGTCCTCGCGTTCCTTATCTCCCCTCACCAGACTTTCCTCTTCGCGAAGAAAATAAAGATTCCCTTTTAATTTTCCAAAATCCCCTATATAACTCCCCACAAACAACGATGGCAGCTGCCGGAGGAGGAGGTGGAGGGTTTATAGGAGGAGGCGGAGGGTTTATCGGAGGAGGAGGGGGAGGTGTCCCTCTAGGAGGAGGTGGAGGTGTCCCTCTAAGAGGAGGTGGAGGTCAAGGGCCTGCCCCCCCTCCCAGAGTTTTCGCGAAAGTCACAGCCAGATATGCCCCATTAGTATTGCCTGTCCCCCTACACGATCTTCCAGAAAACTATATAAAGAAATTACCGAAATTCACCGGGGAGGGAGATCTGACCATTGCTGAGCATATTAATTTTTTTGACCAATTCGCAGATATATGCGGTATCGAGCACGAGGATGTATATTCGAGACTCCTTGTCCAAACTTTTGAAGGTCAGGTCTGAACTTGGTTTCGGAGCCTACCCGCAGCTTCTATCCCGTCATATGATGCTTTGGAAGATGATTTCCTCAGACAATGGGGTGAGCAAAAAGACAGAAACAGAATTTGGGTCTTTGAAGAAAAAGAACTCAGAAACAGTCATGGAATTCATTCTGAGATTCAACAAATTGTACAATAAAATCCCAGCTGAAGTCAAACCATCTCAACCCGCGGCCAAAGTGACCTTCGCTGGAGCTTTCGAGCCGGATTTCGCACTACTTTTGCGAGAGCGAAGGGGAGCCACCTTAAACCGTATGCATCACAATGCGGTAGAGATAGAATCTAATATGATGGCTTCGGGTAAACTTAAGGCTAGAGTAGAGACTGGAAACCGAGAGACCAAACGCTTTAGAGAACAGGTTGGCCCTTCAGGGTCCAATAGATCCTCAGACGATAGGGTGGACGATATGGCTAGAGTGATTAAAGAGTTTTCAAATAAGATAGCCCGGATGGAACTCGAACAGGCAAAGGCTGACTCTTACCCAAAAAAAGATTTCAAGAAAAATCAAAACCCTCCTAATCAACAAAGACCAATAAAAAAGGAGGATCAAAAAAATACAAGCTCCCTTGAAGAATGAAAATTTTATAGGAGCTAACGATTTTCAAGACTTTGAAGATTCATATAATGATGTCACCAACTTCGATGATGACTGTAGTCAACCATATCTGACTCGCGAAGACTACCAAAAATCTCTAAATACGCTAAAGCCGTCAAATGAGAGTGAGGAGGGTGATCACACTGAGATCTGTGAATCTCAATCAGAAACTGAGATAATGATGGCTGATTTTACACCAAAGTATAATCTAAGATCTAAGAATAATCCCACCTCCACGACTCAACCCAAGAAGATCCTTCAAAGAGGCCAAACTTATGAGCCTCCTTCAGATGAGACCCCACCACCCAACAACAAAACTAGAAGAGTAAGCACTCAAGAGTCCGAGGTGGAAAAAGTGGGAACTCAAACACAGGAAACTGAACACGTCAATAAAGCTACATCTTCGACTAGGACCATGAATGATAAAGTTGTGCAGACAAATATGTCGGAAAGGTAGAATTTGGGAGTCTCAACCAGAGAAACAGACAAGGTGGGCAGAGCTTTCAGTTTTGAAAATGAGTTAAACAAAATTAAGATACCAATCCCTTTGGTGGAATTAGCGAAAAACCCCCTTTATCGCAAACAAATTACCAAAATGATAGGTGTCTCTGAACTAGAAATTCAGGCCGATGTCATAAACTTGGAAGATGATAGACCTAACATCACCTTTGGTCCCCATTTTGAAGGGTCCAAATACAACATCGCTCCCTTTTATATCACTCTGAATGTATATGATCAGTTGCTGCATAATTGTATGTTGGACTCCGGAGCGTCCCATAATGTTATGCCCAAGATTATAATGGAGAAGTTGGGTCTCCAGATCACAAGACCTTATGGAAATTTGTACTCTTTTGATTCGAGGAAGGTTAAAAGCATGGGGATGATAAAGGATCTGGTAGTCACCCTGGCGCAGGTCCCGGTTAAGAGTATCCTGATGGATGTGGTTATCGCAGATATCCCCCCTAAGTATGGCATGTTGTTATCTAGGTCATGGGGAGACAAGTTGGGGGGTTCTCTTCAGTTAGACATGACTCATGCCACAAACCCTGTGTTTGGTGGTCAGTTCACTCGTTTATACAGAGAAACAAGATTAGCATATACGGTCAGTGACCCTCAAAACCCGCACAACTTCCCCATTTACATTGCAGACCAAGACCTGGGAAATTGCATCTTGTCTTTTAATGATGGTCTGGATGGTTGCCTGGAGGAAATCGATACAAAGCAAGAAGAGTCAAACCCCATGACAGAAGAGCTGTGTGATACTGGCGTCTGGAAAATGTATTTTGACGGTGCTTCATCTTCTGAAGGGGCAGGTGCTGGAGTACTTTTGGTGGCACCTGAAGGTAAGTTCATAGTTCCTTTCTCCTATCGTTTGCAGTGGGACATAGATTACACTAATAACGTATGCGAGTATGAAGCATTGATCTTAGGATTAGAGGCTGCCAAAAAGATAAATATAAAAAACTTGGAGGTATATGGTGACGCAGAATTGATAGTAAAACAAGTAAACCGACAGTACCTAGCCAGGCATCCCAGACTAAGAGCATATATAAATTGTGCTTGGGGTCTCATGGAAAAAAATTTCTCATCCGTAAATATCCATTTTATCCCTCGTGCAGAGAATCTGCATGCTGATGCATTGGCAAAGGTAGCTTCAACCTTCACTCCTCCCACGACCTTCAAACTGAAGTATCACATTGAAATCAGATACAAACCCTCCATACCAGATAATATCCAACACTGGCAAGTCTTTGAAGATGACGAACAAATTAAGAAATTCCTTACAGCAGCAGACGAATTCTCTAAAAATCATGCTGACCAAGAAAATCAAAACGACTCAAGGTGGATCATGCAAGAAGGAGAGGAACCTGAAATCTTCCGAGAAAAAATTGTGGATCATCGTATGCTGGTCCTTAAAAGAAATCAGATCCCCAAAGGATTGATTCCTTTGGAAAGACTTTTTTATCAGAACGATGTACCTGTAAAGTCCACTTTGCAGCCCCAACCAAAAGAAGTGGAGGACTGCGATATAGGAACCGGAAAAGAACCTCGAATGGTAAAAATATCGAAGTTCCTCCCTCCCAAAGTAAAGGTCAAGTATAGAGAGTTACTCAGTCAGTATAAAGATGTTTTCACCTGGTCCTATGATGAATTGAAAATGTATGACACTTCCATTATTGATCACAAGATACCGTTGAAGCCTGGGGTCAAACCGTTTAGGCAAAAGCTTAGGCAAATTAACCCCATTCTGTTACCTGTGATAGAAAAGGAAGTTAAAAAACTCTTGGACGCGAAAATAATCGTACCTCTGAGATACTCGGACTGGGTAGCTAACCTAGTCCCAGTCAGGAAAAAAAACGAGGAAATCAGACTGTGTGTGGATTTCCGAAACTTAAACAAGTCTTCCCTCAAAGATAATTACCCGCTGCCCAAGATGGACCATGTTTTAGAAAAGGTTGTCGGAGCTAATCGAATGTCTATGATAGATGGTTTCTCTGGTTATAATCAGATCGCTATGAATGAACAAGACAGGGAAAAAACTGCTTTCACCACGCCCTGGGGTACTTTCATGTATGACAAAATGCCTTTCGGTTTGATGAATGCAGGGGCCACTTTCCAGCGAGCTATGGACATCGCTTTCGTGGGAGAAAGGGACAAGTTCGTAGTTATTTACCTCGACGACCTG
>ML786452.1:181930-215297 GCA_009831015.1 Picea engelmannii | reverse complement strand
CAACGAGTCACTGTGGGGACTTTTAGGCCAGAGCATATACAAACCATGTATAAGCTCCCGACGACGTTTGACTACACATACGACGCTGAGTTCCTGGAGGAATTCAAAGAGAAGGAGTGCATCCAGTATGATAAAACCATGCCAGGTTTGATAAAGGATTGGGTTTCGCGCGCCGCGAAGTTCAGGGCTAATGACCACGGAGTTTATTCAATCGCCTCGTTGGAGCCACATTATAAATATGTGGCCATGATGACATGTCGGCTATATGGGAGAGAGGACACATCGCATTTTCTCCTTGCATGGGTGCCTCTAATGTTTCGGGCCGCAGAAGGTTGTTCTTTTAATTGGGCAAAGATACTTTCGGATAGTTTGGCCAACCGGGTCACAGAGTACCGGGAGCAGAAAGAAAATGGGAGGCCATCCTCATTCTTCATGTCCGCATATATTATGGATGCGATATGTTCCATGACACCTTTCCCATTGATGAGTTGGGGTTGGACTCCAGCCCAAGAAAAACCCATACATGTATATCATGACAAACTATGGGAGAACAAAGAAGAAAAGTTCACATATGAAATTTTTAACTGGGTGATGGTGCCCCTGCATATCGCCATTTTTGGGCACCCACCACCTCGTATATCGGACAGCACTGCAACAAATCTGAGTAGCATAGTGGATTGGTACGTGGAGGCAGAGTTTTCGTACTTTAGAGTTTTCGGGGCTTCTGTTCCCCCTCATGCACTGCCATTGTTCATTCCTGACAAGCTTGCTTGTCATGAGGTCTCCCGGTAGATGGTAATTAGCGGGGTGAGTAAAGAACTCAAAGGGTACTCAAAGAAGGTATGGCCTTCTTTTCCCATTCGGCTGAATTCTTATTCTTTGTTAGATTTCGGGCATTCCAAAGCTGAGGCTGCAGCCTTGGAAGACCTAAGTTTGGTCTCCATCGAATATAAGAAACATGATCCACAGAGGGTTGTGAGAAACCATTTAGCTAATTGTGGGCTCAAGAGATTTGAGCATGAAAATTCACCCCCGGATGACGTTTTCCGAGGGGCGAGGTCTTATGAAGAAGTGCTAGCCTGGATCCAATCCTTAGCACCCGAAGACACAGCCTCTGTATAGATATTCCAGGAACATAGACGAAGTTGTCTCCCCGTTGTGTTGGGAGGTGGGGGTCCAGGTGTTTCCAAGATGAAACAGAAGGATGCTGAAGGTTCTGAAGACGCAATTCTTGACCTTGGAAAACACCCGGAGGGGGAACAAACGAGGAATCCCGAAGCAGAGGTAAAGACTCCGGACCCACCAAGGAAACAGAATCCGGAGGCTGAGGTAAAAACTCCGGACCCGCCAAGGAAACAGAAGCCGGAGACTGAGACAAAGACTCCAGGACCGCCAAAGAAGCAGAATCATGTCGATACTCCAAGAGAATCGGCAAAACAAATCGGAGAACCCATCACCTCGGTCACACCCTTGCAGTCAACACAGGGAAATGTCGGGGAGGGATGGATATTTAATGAAGAACTGAGGCTCATAAGAGCAGAAGAACTCCCTCTGAATGAGTTCTTCTTTGATAAGAAGAGGAAGGCTGTAGTGAAAAGAGAGTTCTATCAAGAAGGAGGGTCCACTGCGAAAAAATATAAAATCATGACCGATGGAAAAGATAAGAAAAGTGACCAACTCGCCACTGAAATCGCAGGAACGCTGGGAGCGTATGCTTCGGCAAATCAATTCTCAGTTGGGCTTTTGAAGAACCAACTGAAAAGGAAGAATCGCTTAATCAGGACTCTCGAGGCTAGATTGGCTACAACCGCGGAAAACGCTAAAGGTCAGGCTAGCATGGAAATAGAACAGGCCAGAGTGGCCGACAAAAATGAAATAGAGGTGCTCAAGGCCAATCTTGAGCAAGCACAGTTGGTGGTTTGAGATGGTCGAGCGCAGGCGAGCCAACAGAGAAGTCTGATTGAACAGTTGCAGGCTCGGGTAGAGATCGTCGAGAGCAGAGCGATAGACATCGGGATATTTAAATCCCAAGCTAGCGAGATTCGGAGCAGAATCTTTTCGGCACAGCTGAATTTGCTCGCCAAGGTGGGAACGATCCGGGAAAACTGTCTGTTGATAAATCAGGTTTTCGAGAACCTATCGGCCAAAGAAAGGGATGCAGGAGCGGCTCGGGTCACTTTCTAGGAAGCAGTAATAGCCACGAACAACCGGGTTTCGGCGGGCACTCCCAGGTTCACCACTTCGGAGCAAACCCGGGGGAATATTCTGTTGAAGGACTGGGAGCACAACACCGCCTTGGGCAAGGAACAAACCCAAAAGGTAACCAACTCCCTCGAAGAAGCTTTTAATTCTATAGACGGCGAGCTGTTGGGCATTGACAGCGGAGGCAATGCGGAAGCATTGATGCAAATGAATGTAGAACAGATCTCACTTGATTTGAAAGATAAGGAAGAAAGAGATTTGGCTGATATCTCTCATATGAATATGGTGGACATAGTCCAAGTTGATAAGTACATGATCAAAACCGGTGCGCAACTAAGTGCCCTCGACATCATCGATTCACAAATGGAGGACAAGTTGCAGCAATTAGCCCGAGAATGTTACTTCGTCGAGGCCAGCTGTCAAGCAGAACCATCACGGCTCATATCCCAGCTAGTGGAAAGATGCATCGCCTGCACCGAGTCCGCGCGACGGAAAACACCTAGCACCAAGTGAAGACGGAGTAGGCGAAATGGAGCGATTGCTCTCTTCTCGGTCATAACCGAAATTTTGCGACTGTTGAGATTTTATCTGTTTTGTAAAAAATTGTATAAATATATCCCAGAAACAAATAAACAGGGCTGGACTTTTTTGAGTCGTTTGTAATAGAGTTTTTACATTGTGAGTTAATACAAGCAGATCTGGAGATTCTCAATTCCGTCACTTCTGTATTACAAGTTTGCTTCTGTGTATCTCATTTTTTCATTTCAATTCATATTCATAATTTATGTGCTTCGTTATACTTTAGTACGACCACTACTATAACGAATGAATTTGGGTTTTCTGTAATTGTTTATTGTCTTTCCTCTGCACCAGCTATCAGCTGTGTAAGACCAATCTACAGTTTCGGAATTCTACATATATTATGTGTTACATTGATTATTTTCTTACATGTTTTCCTCTTTCGTTTATGTCGTGAGATTTTCCCCTGGTAGGAACCTTACACTGTAAACGGATCAATGTTTTTCTCCCATTTCACACCTTTTATTAAAATATAATACAGTTACGGGAACGAGCCTTCGATTTGCATCCATATTTCAATTCTGCAACCGTAAGTTCTCTTTCATAAGTCTAAACTGAGACAGCACTTAACCTTTCTCAAAGTTCTGCCTACCTATGGTGTTCCCCCATGATAGTTCCTGTACCAGCTCAACCTAACGTTGAACCCGGACTATTAAACCAAACACACATTGCCTTAAACCTCTTCGATACTATCCTTAAAACGGAAACTAACCAGGCCGAGCTTGAACAATCATGAGCAGCCATTGAATGAGACATAACTATCCAGAATCAGTTCGAAGCCAGACAACGGCAACGAAGAAATCTCCCTTAGTTCCCTTATCCGAATATTGACGTTTCTCCCTTCTCCATATTTTAACCTTTTTCGGATGCCTTGACACTGTACTTTTGAGCCTTAAGTACAGGCTCAGGAACAACAACTTTGATGTGAGCAGAGCCTCTTAATGTCACCGATTATACAATATATTTCACCACTCCCTTAATCAAACGCATATCTTGAGTTTAATAGCCTTGGAGAAGTTTACTCACAAAATCCTATTCCAAGGCTCTATATCTTAAGTTAGTTTGTGTACCCTGAAAAATAAAATCGTTTCTAATCAAATTTAAATTTATCAGCGTTACTTTTAGTGGCTTTGTTTCCTCAAAAGATGTGGTCATGAAACGGATGATGTTATGACTTAGCAAATAAAAGAAATGAATATGAATACAATGCAAAGACCTAACTTCAATTCTCAACAAATGATAAGATTTTCAAAATGCAACTTTCAATTCAACTCTCCAATCTCAATGAGATTCAATCTTTCCATACATGTATCAAGATCAATAATAAGAACCCAAAAGATCAAATTCCATAATGCAAAATGTATATTTTTTTTGTATTCTCAATATAAAGAAATTAAAATGCAAGGATTGAACAACAACTTGATATATAGACCCTATTGTAAAAAGAAATAGACAAACCAAGCAGGATATCAAGAACGAAACACCCAGCACAAGATGCAATGACAACCAATGAAAAATATGATGAGAAAGAAAAACTACCAGAAAATTCAACCAAAGAAAGGTTTCCTATCACTCTGTAGGCACTCAACAGTTATGATAGAGACCTAAGAAGACTCAGCAACCGTCAAAACTTACCTAGCAAACACCAAACTCGGAAATCAAGTTAAAAATATTGATGTGCGTGATTGTTTAGGCAAAAGCCGTGTATGTACGCACCATTTAGAATGACAGCTCGGGTATGTACACGTCTGTCAAGAGAAAAACCGTGTATGTGTATTAAAACACTCCCAAGTTAAGGATAAGGCCAAGAAACTCAAATTCAAAATGAAAATATGTTGTCAAGCAATCAGACGACAAGGAAAATCAAGCTAACCGAGAGCAATCTAAGGAGAAAAACACTCAAAACCCCAAAAAATAGATTCATTCCCCAGTATGGTCACCAATTCTGTTACGAGGAAAATCACTCTATGGCATGGGGTAAACCACAACAAACAGAATAACTACAGAAATCAACTATAATCTCAAGTATGTTATATAAACAAACATACTAACAAGACAAGATAAAGAGCCTACCTCGTCTGGATGTTCGATGAAGACCATCGTTGAGCACTCGACTCAAAGCTATATACCTGCAACTTGTCCTCAACAACCAAGATACGCAAGCATATGGTGATAATACATAAATTTAGCACATATAATAGCATAATCCATCAATATTCATAACAAGTATTACCATGGAATAACAATTCAAATATTTGCAAGACATTAATTGGACGAGAAAAGAGTATTTGTATTAAAATATGATCAACAGAAGTGTATGAGTGACAAACTTCCATGTCGGCGCGTCACGGAATCGAGAAACTAAATCATTTCCATCTGGGCCTCCACCACTTCAATCCTCGTCCAAAGCCAAGATCATATAAAAGAGACAATGAGGTTCTCCATCAAAGAGGGAAATCTTGGGGGTTGAACAATGTGTTTAGACATAAAAGGACAAAGGGATGCAGACTCAATATGAAGTGAATAATTTTTCCACAATAACTTTGCTCTCAAAATTTGAATTATTCTCCTCCTTCCATGGCTTGGATATGGCCCATTTATAGCCTTCAAATGGAACTGAAGGGCCAAGTTGGAATGTTTCCAGTATATGGAAGGTCAAGGATCACGGATCTCGTGACGTGACATTGAAACCCGACACCATTTTTTAATTTTGCGCACAAAACCCGATGTACGCGGGATGTAATGGAATTGAACTTCCATGTTATTTTTAGAAGGGTTCTCATTAACAGGGTCTTCTAAGCTCAAATCAATTATGTATTCATGATTTTCCCCCAGTTTAGATATAGAGGGAGATATGTGACCTTTTAATGCATAGATCGATGGAGTTCTAAATTGCTTTGATAACAAGGAGTTGCCACAGCTCCTTTTTCAGGATCATATAACGAAATGTCATAGTTAAAGTGATTCCTCTACATAGCTTGGAGCTTGAAAGAACCGCCTCTCACAGAGGTAAAGACACTAGCAAGACCCCCAGATACGAATAGATCCTCAGAAATATCTATGACGCTAAGAAGGTATTAGAGGGATATCTCTGCAACCAACTTTGCGCGACCTCGTGCTTAACTCCGGTGTGAGCGAAGCCTCTTGACATCACCAATTATACAATGGATTTCACCACTCCCTTAATCAAACACATCTGTTGAGTTTAATAGCCTTGGAGAAGTTTAATCATGAAATCCTATTCCAAGGTTCTATATCTTAAGCTAGTTTATGTACCTTGAAAAATCAAATCGTTTCTAATCAATTTTAAATTTATCAGCGTTACTTTTTAGTGGCTTTGTTTACTCAAAAGATATGGTCGTGAAACTGATGTTGTTATGACTCGGCAAATAAAAGAAATGAATATGAATACAATGCAAAGTCCTAACTTCAATTCTCAACAAATGATAAGCTTTCTAAAATGCATCTTTCAATTCAACTATGTAATCTCAATAAGATGCAATCTTTCCATACATGTATCAAGATCAATAATAATAACCCAAAAGATCAAATGCCATAATGAAAAATGTATATTTTTTTTGTATTTTCAATATAAAGAAATGAAAATACAAGGACTGAACCACGACTTGATATATAGACCCTATTGTAAGCAAAAATAGACAAACCAAGCAGGATATCAAGAAGGAAACACCCAGGCCAAGATGCAAGGACAACCAATGAAAAATATGATGAGAAAGAAAAACCACCCGAAAATTCAACCAAAGAAAGGTTTCCTATCACTCTACAGACACTCAATAGTTATGACAGAGACCTAAGAAGACTCAACAACCATCAAAACTCACCCAGCAAACACCAAACTCAGAAATCAAGTCAAAAAGATTGATGTACATGACTGTTTAGGCAAAAACCATGTATGTATGTGCCCTATAGAATGACAGCTCACATATGTACATGTCTGTCAAGGGAAAAACTGTGTATGTGTATTGAAACACTGCCAGGTTAAGGATAACGCCAAGAAAATCAGATTCAAAATGAAAATAGGTTGTCAAGCAATCAGACGATAAGGAAATGCAAGTTAACCGAGAGCAATCTAAGGAGAAAAACACTCCAAACCCCAAAAAGAAGATTCAGTCCCCAGTGTGGTCGTCAATTATGTTACGAGGAAAATCACTCTATGGCATGGGGTAAACCACAACATACGGAATGATTGCAAAAATCAAATCTAATCTTAAGTATGTTATATAAACAAACATGCTAACAAGACAAGATAAAGAGCCTACCTCGTCCAGATGTTCGATGAAGACCATCGTTGAGCACTCGACTCAAAGCTATATACATGCAACTTGTCCTCAACAACCAAGATACGCAAGCATATGGTGATAATATATAAAGTTAGCACATATAATAGCATAATCCATCAATATTCATAACAAATATATCCATGAAATAACAATTCAAATTTTTGCAAGACGTTAACTGGACAAGAAAAGAGTATTTCTATTAAAATATGATCAGCAGAAATGTATGAGTGACAAACTTTCGTGACGACGCATCTTGGAACCGAGAAACTAAGTCCCTTCCAGTTGGGCCTCCACCACTTCAATTCTCCACCAAAGGCAAGCTCATATCAGAGAGACAATGAGGTTCTCCATCAAAGAGGGAAGAGCTTGGGGGTTGAACAATGTGTTCAGACTTCAAAGGACAAAGGGATGCAGACTCAATATGAAGTGAATAATTTCTCCAGAGTAACTTTTCTCTCAAAATTTGAATTCGTCTCCTCCTTCCACAGCTTGGATATGGCCCATTTATAGCCTTCAAATGGAATTGCAGGGCCATGTTGGAACATTTCCAGTATATGGAAGGTCAAGGATCATGGATCTCGTGACGTGACATGGAAACCCGACACAATTTTTTAATTTTGCGCACAAAACTCGATGTACGTGGGTTGTAATGGTGCAACCTGCATATATGCATGTTGTATATCTGTTAGGGCACGTATATGTGGAAAAATATGATTTTTAGCTCTGGGAATTGCAAAAGGGGACTTCAAGTCTGCATAGGGAAATGGAAAAGGCCTTATGAGCAAGTTGCATGGGGTGAGGTAAATCTTTTTATAACATCTAGATACGATAACATACATAGATCGTTAAAGTTGCAAAAATACTGAAAGTGGTTGCATAATAGCTCATATATCTTGATAAGCCAGATGCATGTTGAAAGTAATTGGTTTTCTTCATGATGTGTTTTCTACAACTTTTATACCGAACTCAACTCACATGATCATCAACAAACAAAATCCTTCGGCATCTTAGCAGTGCAATAATCATGCAGCCCAAAAGTTGCACTTTCCCCACGTATTTTCAATAAATAAATAAAATGGAGATTGCCATAAAATAACTATTCACTTCGTATTAATTCCAAATCTTTTGTGCAAACAACCTCATTCAGAATTTAAAAATATTGCATGACCTGCTCTGCATTGTCCAATGAAAAAATTTCTCCAAGTTTCTCTTCATACAAAGGTTACATTGTGTTGATATTGAAAGACTGGTGGAGGTTAAAAATATTCTACAATATGTTACCCATAAGCCTAATAAATCCTAAGAGATGCCTCAAACTCAAACATAGTCATCAATGTTGTCAAGTCAGGATTCTACCAAAAATCATGGCTCTATGTTTTGCCAAAAAATAGTCATTAATGTTGTCATTCAAGAGTCTACCAAAAATCATGGCTCTATGTTTTGCTTTTTTTTATTGAGGCTACAAAACTGCAAGGAGTGATAGTTTTGGATGCACAAGGGATGTTTTGGATATCATTATTTTCATCTGCATATAAAGTGAGGAGAGAGCATGTTGAGTTTTGAACCTGAGTCATCATCACCGCTAATGATTCAACTTCCTACTTGAGCATAATTGGACTTCAATACCTTGTTATTACCATTATTATTATTGTGACTTTAAACCTTTATTTGTAGCCTGAACAACATTTAATGACTATCTACCATTATTTTCTACTTTTATTGCCTCCGCTAAAGGAATGTTTGATTGTAAGGCTTTATTGTACAACATGTTTTGTGGATACTCCAACAACACACCATTTACTTTATTGGGTGGTCAAAACCTACTAGGTTATACAAGGAGAGCTTTAATGAAGAACATTAGACGATTTGGTGATTGATTCCAAGATTTTATTTTCTCTTGTTGTATATCCCAAATCAGAGAGCATATATGAGATTCATTCTCCCATAATAGCCTAAGATGTTCTTTTATCTCTAACAGTGTAAGAAATCTATCTTTAGAGCATACTTATTGATCCTTCACTAGCCCAAGCATACTGTTAATCTTTCGCTTCATATGTTTCTTAGGACCTTTGCTTCTTCAAGCCTTCTTTGAGATCGTGTCAAATTGCTCTACCTTTGAAGGATCTATAACATCATCTTTCATGGATTGATTTTCAGATACTCCAGTACTGCTAGGATTAAGCTCATTAGGATTATTATCATCTACAAAAATATCGAATAATTTGATTCTCTTCCAAACAATGTAGCAAACTTCAATCCTTTGATGATATTTGCATTCATATCTTTTCTGGGCAAAGCAACCATTGGCAAGAATCATGAAATTTCGAATATGAATTTAAGATGCCTAACCTGGAGTTTTCAAAGATATAATTTTCCAATATTAAAGAAAAAGACTTCAAACTAATCACTCTCGTTTAGATAATGTTCCAACAAGGAACATATTCTCCAAGTTGGTCATGTAAAAGATAGCTTTTGTGATAGTGCGTTGAATACCTTTATCTGTCTTGCCATTAGTGAAATTTTAACTTAACATGCATGGTGTGGGAATCTTCAATGATTCAATTTTGTGAATAGGTACACAATGCTATCAATTTTCTTGAGTGAGAAAGAATCGAAGAAAACTATATTCAACATAGTCACTTAAGACTGGATATTGAAGAGACATCAAATATTCTGATCCTTTTATTAGTACAGGTTATAAATTTTTAAAAGTCCTACTAATAGAACTTAGCACTAATAAATCCAGCCAAATTAACAAGTTTATTGTTAAAGAAAAAAAACAACAATAATATGATTCAAGCATTACGTTGATCCTCTTCTTCTTGGTGTCAAGGATTCTCCTCCTTTGCAAAATTAGAATTACTAAAAACAACTTTATAGGAATTAGTTGTAGAAAGTTACAAGTTACATGACAAGTAGCAACACAAATTAAGTTTTAGACAATTACATTTATGTACAATATACAATCGGAGTTTAGGCAATTACTTAAATATGTACAAGAATGAGAACTGATTACCCAACTTTTCAACTACCTAAACACCAGTAGCATTGAAAAATAGGAAAATTCATAAAATTGAACACAACCCAACATCGAAGGATTAGAAAATTGAGTGCAACCCAACATAAAAAGAATCAAAATGAATACTTGCCTTAAAATATGTACCGGAACAAAAAATCAAGGACATTAAAATCATTTTCCTTAAGCCCATATAGCCCCTAGTGTTGTAACTTGGCTATGATACCAATTTGTAATATCCCCATAACCTGATAGACAGTTTTTGCAATTCCATGACAAAAGATAACCATGAGAGAATGAAGATGCCATGAAACCAAGTTCTGTTTTGGATATGAATTTTAAAGATGTGCAAGGATGAATTGATTATGGGAATATCTCCCCTTGTCATGTACCTAACTTAAATACCAAACCAAATTATAGTTGGTTAGTCTAATCTTCTTGGATGTTGAAATCCAATTCATGCATATTCATTGCAGACAATCACCTTCTGCTATTTTCAAGGATGTCATCGCCCATGCTTGTTTTAGTGTTAATGGTTTTGTAATGATTTGTGCCTTTGATGTAAGCATGTCTCCATCCTCCTATTTGTGTATGTCCATTTTGAGATTGTTATATATTCACTAACCTGGGAAATTTAAAGCAAATATATGCTTTCTCTACTAAAGAAATAAATTGAAAAAGACTAATACGATAATTCTGATATGCCACGGCTCATCTCCACCCCCTTATCAACAACTGTGAACTCAATATCATCCTCTAGACTAACAACTTTATCATCATTCTTACAAGCACCCTCTCTATAAATACCATTGGATTGAGTCTGATGACTGGTTGGAGAGAATGAGTTGATTTTTGCTTCAAGTGCAAATAAGGATGCTTGCTTCAAGAGTAAAGGGAGGATGCCAAATTGGACCCCTTCACATATTTTAAGAATTGAACTTCCATGCTATTTTTAGAAGGGCTCTCATTAACATGGTCTTCTAAGCTCAAATCAATTATGTATTCATTATTTCCCCCTAGTTTAGATATGGAGGGAGATATGTGACCTTTTAATGCACAAATTGGTGGAGTTCTAAATTGCTTTGATAACAAGGAGTTGCCACAAATCCTTGTTCAGGATCATATAACGAAATGTCACAGTTAAAGTTCCTCCTTTAGCCTCACCTGTAAGCTTGAAACTTGTAGTCCAACTTCTGGGTTTTGTGTTTTCTCTGTCATCGGCTAAAAATTTTGGAAGATATTTGCTAAGATCAAGTCAATGCTTCCCAAAATCTGATCCCTCGGCATCCAAAGTAGTCACAAAAAGAGTGATTTTTTTCTATCTATAATGCATACCTTGATAAATATTTATGTTGTCGTATATGGTGGAGAGTTTCTTCAAATTCTACAGTTCCTTGAGAAATAGTAGCAAATTTTGTTTGTACTTCTCTATCTCTTCTCCTCCAACAGACAGAAACACAAGTCATTCATGCTTTGTAGAAACCCCTCTAAATTGCTTATGCATTATGTGTGTAAGAGCTTGAAAGCATCTCAAATCCCATAATGCACCTTTCTCTTCACATTGTCGGAGATCATGACTTAAAAATTAGAGTTTGATTGCAAACCCCAAAAGTCTTCTAAGGACAATAAATGATGAGTCTTCACACACATGACTTTATAAACTTTGAAAAAAAATGGTATATCTTTATGCACCAAGAGCCATGTGACATTTAAAGATCACATGGCTTCTCCACGATAGAATACTCTTCTAAAATTATTTGTTCAGATCAAATTATGGTGGTGCAAGGTAAGAAACAAAATTGGATAATGTAGTCAATAAATGATCTGGAAGGTCGGTGAAAGAAGAATCAAACTTAAGCCACATTGTTTGACATTGAAGTTAGCTAGCATCTAGCTCAATTAATGTTACTAAATTTCTATCCAATTCAATTCAAGGAAGCAGAAGAGAAGGCATATAATCTTACCTCCTTAAAGGTTACCTAATCACTCACCATCACCTACTCCAGTAAACAAAACAATTACAGAGGAATGTTTATTTTCTACAGCCTTCGATTCCATTCATACAGGTATTTTACCAGCTTCGTGAATCACATATGTCATGCAAAGGACCTCCAAAAAACAGAGTTAAAGCACTTCTTTGTTTCTCCACAAACCATGCAGATTCAATATATGTGTGTGTGTGTGTGTGATATATATATATATATATATATATATATATATATATATATAGAGAGAGAGAGAGAGAGAGAGAGAGAGAGAGAGACTTATATATTTGAGAATTGTTGTCAGACCAAACAACCAGCGGAGTGTGACAAACCATTCTGGTTCAGATCACACACATCCAAAATATTTGGAACAGTATAAAGAAATCCATGTGGATAAATAATATATTGAATAAATGTATATGAGAATGATAGTATAGTATGATCATGATTAGAAATGAGGGTCATATATATACCCATGCAAGGGTGCCCTTTCACTAAGAGACGTGTCATTTCATTAGGATGTGTCTCTTCATTGAATATTAATTATTAATTATTAATTGTTATTTATTATTATTTTTATTTATATTTTATATGTTTATGTCTATTACATTACCTTTCCCTTTTGAAATGATTTGTCCTCAAAGCATATTTATGGAAAGGAATTATGTCTTTTCTTTGGATTGTAATGCCTTCACTTGGTTCTTGTTCTTGATGTTGTTATGGTTTATGATGTGAGACAATATGAACTTCTAAGTGATGAGCACAATTGTTGAATTGTGAAAATATCTGATCATCCTAATTCGATCCTTTGTGGAACGTTGTGCTTATGTGATACCCAATAGGAATTGTTATTATGAGACTCAATGATGTTGGTATCAATATTCTTTAGAAGATAGGTTAATTGTTTTCATCCTTAGTGATGTTGATACATTGATTGGTTAATATGCCTGCTCTTGTGATTGGGATGTCGATAAGGTGTCTTTGTAGCATGACTTTTCCTTAATATACTTGTAGTGTTTTCTTGATTTAATTTATGGGTTTTGTTTTCTTCATGCATTGAAGTTACATTGTTAATCGATGAACTTATGTTAGTAAGTATACTTGGAATTTCCATCATTTTTACTCCAACATATTAAGTTGTCCCTACTTCAACTGGATTTGTATTAGTTCATTTCTCTATAACTTGGATTTTTACAGTTGATGACTTCTTTATTTCGATGGGATCAATCATTGTTTCTTTATCAATTAGCGATTTCTTGTTGGTAAGTTGATTTAGTGTTTCTTATTGCGAATTATTCTCACCTTTTAACTTTTTAATCTGTGTGATCACGTTCTGACTATGATTCTTAAGGTGAGAAAAATCTTCATCTTTATCTACAACAACCTTGTCGAATTCTTTTTTGCACCTTTTGTACTATCTTCTGATTATCTTGAAGGATAATTTTTTAAATATCTTTAAGGTCATATGATGTTACTGGATCTAAATCCAATTTAACATCCTGTAACGTTATCTTCTTCTTTTTATAAGAGAATGTCAAAAAAAAAATCTTCATGTTTAATATGAAAGACCCTAGTGTTTCCATACAAGGTGAACCTAGAAGTATGTCACCATCATCACTCCATAAATATCCAACAGTGAATAGTGATACAAAGTATAACCTCCAATGTTTAGTTGTAAGTTGCTTATGTCATATTGCTTTTCATTCCACAAACCTATCTTTTCAGTTATCTTTGACTCAGGAATCGCTAACTAGTTAGCAAATTTAGTACTAACATAATTAATACGTTTGATAGTCGCAATAAAAATAGTGATATATTTTCCTCCCAATATCCCCTTGACTCTAAATAGAATTAAAGCAAAATTATTTAAAGTTTTAAGAAATTTTCATTTTTTCTCATTACTAAAATCCATTTTATTTTCGTCGAAATTTTACGATAAATAATACTTTGATTATAAAACTTATATATCCTTATTTACTTCAAAAATCGACCATTTTTATACTCTAAAGAGCTTCGATAATCTTTTAAGATTGGAATTTTCTGTTTTTCCTCACTTATAAAAAAAAGTTTAGTAAATTTCCACCTTGTACTTTTTTTAAACGCCAAGAAAAGTGTTTTTGATAGGTTTGTGTATAGAACTTTTTAAAATTTGGTTAATACTTCACTTTAATTAATATATTTCTTTATTGATACCACGTGTCTTTACTTTACCTGATGGAAGTTTTATATATATATATATATATATATATATATATATATATATATATATATATATATATAATTAAATTAATTAAATTATGAATCTAAATTTTTAATAATATTTTTATTATTTTTTTATTCCTTAATAATTTGATTATCTTATATATAAAAAATAAATAAATAACTTCTTTATAAATAAATAAATATATATCTTGATCTTAATAGGAATCACTTTTAATCATTTTTAATAATATATTTATTATTTTTGTATTCCTTAATAATTTGAATCCACGTGTTAATAATTGTTACTTATAGGCTTCCATAATAGCTTTAAATTTTAGTGGATGTATAAATGAAAGGTCCCACTAAAATCAAAATTATGAAACTTCGAAAATATCACTTCACCTTTATTAATTAATCCCTTCTTGATAATTTTGTACAATCCACTAGTTCATACAAATTAAAGTTATATATATAGAAAATATGTCGACCATGTAACTTCAAGCCATTTATTAATAAGTTTATATATTGAAAATATGTTGACCATTTATACCTAAAGCTGGGTTCCTCAAAATCTGATGATTGGAGCTTGTTGGTGACAAAAATCGAAAAGAAAATTGGGTTGTGGTGTAATAAATGGCTATCGCTCAAAGGTAGATTTATCCTAGTAAAAGCAGTGCTGGAAAGTCTATCGATGTTCTGGATGTCCATGGAGGTGATTCCAAGAACGATTTTAAATAAAATCCGTAAGTTAAGTTTCGCTTTCCTGTGGAGTGGACATAAGGAAAAGTTTCAATTCCATCTCTGTAGATGGGATCTCCTGGCTAGACCAAAACTTTGTGGGGGATGGGGGCTCAGAAATCTACCATCTTTCAACTCGACATTACTAGCAAACACCTTTTGGAGGGCGTTGACTCATGGAAGCATTTGGAACAGAATTCTTTTGGGTAAATACCTGAGTGATTCTTCGATTTCTGCTTGGCTTCGGGAGTCATCCCACCAGCAGCAGAGGGCTTCCAGCTTTTGGAATGGCATGACCAGAAACATTTTTGTGATATTGCACTGGCTGTGTTGGAATCTCGGATCGAGATATTCAATTTCTATAGGAAGGGACATGATCATCGATTTGGCGAACCGATCGCTTCTCTCTGAATCCCTGTGCTTGCAATTGTCAAACAATCACATTACCTCTCTTGCCCAAGCGAGAGACACTGACAGCATTCTATCCTTTCCTGGTCGGTGACGCAGTAGCGATTCTTTGAGTCTTGGTGGTTAGGATGCGATTGAATGGAATTCTTTCATAAACGCTTTAAGGGGCGCATGCATTATTCTTAGGAATTTGGCAGATACTCTGGTGTGGGTCGGTGAGGATTCGTCCAGTGTTATTTCAGCAAAGAATATTTACCAGGCGCTCATAAACTCCTATGATTACTAGTATGACAGTTCTTGGTTTAAAAAGTTGTGGAAGTGGCCGATCCAACCCAAAATCAAGTTGTTTGTGTGGCTGATAGCAAAAGATAAAGTACTTACCTGGGAATCGCTTCAGAGGAAAGGCTGGCAAGGCCTGGGGGTATGCAAGCTACATAATTGCAGTTCTGAAAATATCAACCATCTTTTAATCCATTGTTCTTTCACGAAATCAGTGTGGCTCCGTTTATATGATCTCTACAAAGTAAAAACTTTGTGGGTAGGCAACTTGGTCTTTGACTATTTTATGGGATGGACAAAAGATAAATCTGCTCCAGCAATCTTGGGAGCTACTACTTGCTGGCACATTTGGATTGAGAGAAATAAGGCCTTATTTGAGGAGCTTTCCCCCTCTCACCGCTCAGTGGTGCACAAGATATCGGTCACCTTCTCTTGGCAGCCAGCTATCCAAAAATATATCCCAAATAGAGTTTGTGATATTACTCAGACCGAGGGCTTCATTCTGGCTTGCTTCGATGGAGCAGCACTGGCAAATGGTGAGTGTTGTGGAGCAGGTGGTTTTTTCAAGTCTCATGCGACAAGGATTACTAAATGGTTCCTAAATTGTGGAGTTGGTTTCAACACAAAGGCGGAGCTATTGGGATTGTGGGCGACTCTCACTTTCGCTACGATTTGGTCGATTGAAAAAATCCAAATCCTAGGGGATTCAAAAGTTATTATAGATTGGATAAAGCAACAGGGTCAGCTCCATGCAGTGAATATTGAATGCTGGAAAATAAAAACAATGGAATTGGCAATTAAGTTCAATGACATAAGCTTCCAACACATCTACAGGGATCACAATAAAGAGGCCGACTTACTGTCAAAGAGGGATCTCAAGGAAATTAAAGGTAGACTGTCAGTTTATCATTGGGGAAATGGAGAAGAAATCCCTCATACTTACCTTAACATCTTTGAAGATTGAGTTGTTCGAGAAGTTTGTGGAGTGTCTTTGTAGTAAAGATGAGATTGTAGTTTATTTGCAGATTTCCTACCCATTTTTCCGATTCTTAGTTTGGGGTTTTAGGTGAACAGATTGTAGATTGTATCCAACACAGTGTTTAATAGCTCTTTGGGTTGATTAGGCTGATTTAAATTATGTATCCTTCAGTATCGATTCTGCATTGTAAAAGAAATTATACTTAATATAATTTTGAGATATTTTTCATTTGGAAAAAAATAATTAATAACTTTCACCATTCGATATTGTGAAAGGTTGGAATACTTGGATTTTGGCTATTTTGGCAGCTGTAAATTACGTACGATAGTGGATGGTACGGTGGTACATAAAAGTATAGGTGTAATAGGAGGTACGAAGACAAAGGGTTTGGCGACTGATGAAGGTACGGATGACGGATAGTATGGAGGTAAATGGATAAGGAGTGGGATAACTAGGGAGCAATCTTCCCTCCTAAGTTACTTTTTCGGTAGGTTTTCCGACGGGCTACTTTTAAATTTCCGACCAATCCAGAACTCTGATCGATTTTTTGAGCAATTGGGTTGGTTTAAAATGGGGAAAAACCCCAAGGGGTAAGGTTCTAAAATGCATGGAACTTTGATCCATGCGAAACTTAGACTACCCCTGAAAATTTGGCCGGATTCAGATCCGTTTTTTGCCTGAAAAATGAAATTTTGGAGGGAAGATTGCTCCCTAGTTAGCCTACTCCAATGGATAATACAAGCAGCAATGGTCTAGCATGATGGATGGTTGTATGGAAGGCAGTGGCTTCGATTACAACGATACAGTAGTGTGCTAAAGAATTTGTACGATGAAAAAACAATCATTGGTGGTCGAGTGTGCAGTGAGACTATATACATAATGTAATTAATTCTATGATTTTCTATGTTGTAATTGCTTCAGCGACTTGGGAAAATACTGACGGTTGTTGGATGAAGATTGTGCGGTTGTTATTTATTTATTTTTATTTTCCTTGATCTCTGATTTCTCTTCAAACTTGTAGTAGAATCTTTTCTTTTTTTTTCAACAGAATTTTGAAAATTTTGAGTGGCCAAAGGCCTACAGTGATGTTGACAAAGGAAAAAAAAAATTGACCAAGGGTTTGGTGGCCAAGGGCCAAGATCAAAATTTGGTCTGATACCAAATGTGACGAACCAATCCAATTTAGATCAAACAGATCCAAAATATTTGGAATAGTATAAAGAAATCCATGAAGATAAATAATATATTGAGTAAATGTATATGAGAATGATAGTATAGTATGATCATGATTACAAATGAGGGTCATATATATACCTACGTAGGGGAACCCTTTCACTAAGAGACTTGTCCTTTCATTAGGTTGTATCTCTTCATTGAATATTAATTATTAATTATTAGTTGTTATTATTTATTTATCTTTATATTTTATATATTTATGTCGATTACACATAGCGGGGTATTTCCACCCAATTGTAGGTAGTTCGGTATGGACACCACCCCCTAACCGGACTATGATACCACCAGGGTGAAAAAACAATGCACAATACTCATACTAGTCTCTTAATTCACAAAGCAAGAAAATTGCTAAACTAATATTTCATTGTTGTGTTTTTTAATATAAAACAACCCTTGGCACCCACAATGCATGTCCACACAACACAAGGAGGTGTTCCTTCTCTGCTCAACCATCCCTCAGAAGTATCCTCCCTTCAGTGTTATTTGTTGTGTGCATGGAAAGGTCCAGGATGGCGTCCCTCATCTCCAGTAGAAATTATCTCGGTTCTAGGATTTTCCTAGAGTTCGCATGGCTTCCTTTCATAATTGTTCTCTTCTCTCATGGAATTGGCTCTCTTTTTCTATTGTCTAGCCTCTAAAACTCTTGTTTTTCTCCATTTTCTAACAAATCCTTTTCCCCTATTCAAATTTCCCATGCATGCATGATAGCAAGAGAATTCCAATTCAACTTCTTTCCTCGTTCCTAGAATGTAGGGGAGACAACTTGCTAGTTTTTTAGGAAATGGTGGATTAGATTAAGGAATTTGTTTCCTCCACTTCTCTTAACCTCTTTTAACTTTGCAACTTGAATTTTGAAATGGGTGAAGGTTCAAGGTAACATAAGGTAGATGTTTTTAGGCATAAACCCCCATAAGACCCCCTAACCTTTCCCCTCTGGTAGTATCATAGCCCTTTAGGCGCTCATTCTCTACGAGTCTTGGTCATTTTATATTAACTATAGAAATAAAATACTTGCAATATTCAAGAGGGTCAAACCGAGATGTTATAGAAATAATAGATAATTAAGAGCAAAGGTTGCAGGTAGGGGACAAAAATACTACATTTTTCTACATGTATGAAAATAACAGGAAAAATATGTATTCAGTCTAGAAGATAGAGAAAGAGGGTGGCTCCATGGCTATCAGATTCTCTGAAATGGATACTGAAGAAGTAAATTATTTTCACAATCTTTACAAAAAATAATCTAGAGCAACCATAGCAATAGTCATGAGATTGGCTAACTTCATTCCAAGATTTGTTAAGCATGAAGATAATCAAGAACTAATGGCTAAAGTTGAGAAATAGGAACTTCTACGAACTCTCCATAACTTCCAAAAGGACAAAAACTTGGGGTCGTATGGTCTCCCAATAGAATGGTAACACCTCGGTTATAATCCCGAGGAATTGTAATGCAATTGCACATATGTGATTTAGGTTTTGAGCTGAACAATATGGCTAAGGTCCAAGCTATGTATATTGTACATTGAAACTATAAATAATAATACATTGCTAGTTGCGATACGAGAGGGGCGATAACATTACGAGGCTATGATTCCATAAGAGAGGCGGCTAAAGGGGTTTTTTGAGGGGACTCCACATGCCTAGAATCCCATATCATTTTCCTAAATCATCTTGTCATTAACCATCTAATTCTCCTTTAACTTATTAAAACCAATCATTGAATTCATGTAAGTGGTTGGTGGGAAGGTCATCTCACCTAGTTATGGAAGCATGGGCTAAGTACACTCATGATGGGAATAGTATCATTGAATGCACGTAAGATTTTGGGTGAGAGAGTCATCTAACCTAGTTAATATTAACGGGGAAATGTAGAAACAACCATACCGAGTGTAAAACAACCAACTTGAGATAGGATTTATGTGGAGAACTAGACTATCATACATGTGAGGATTTCTCATGGAAAAATTATTGAATAACATATGTAAATTCTATTGTGAACACTCATATTACAGCATGATTTCCTAGAACCCCCAGCTAAGAGATTCCTAGTCGATCTGTGTTGGAGCCTTGGAGGGGATGAGGAATGTTTGAGGGACTGCGGTGCAAAGAAGGAAATCATATCACTTGGGTTGTGTAGAATGATGGGGAAGATATTTGGGTGGTTATAATTGCTATAGGAGTTGTGTGACTATGAATTTACTAGGTTTTGGGTTGTTAGAGTGTACACTAGCCAACCATAGAAGTTGTTCTTCTTATGGAATCATAGCCCTAGCTTTGGGGTGACCTATTGTTGAGAGAACTAGAGTGGAAAAGTCAATGGTTGGGTGGAATGTTCGTCGTCTGCATCCAATTGTGTAAATATTTATAAAGATAAGTGTTTTGGTCGTTGTTCTTATTTAGTATGTTAATGATATGCTTGAATGTTGTGTTTACACTGTGTTTTGTGTATTTGAATGTTGTTATGTGTGAGAAATAGTTTGCATTATAATTCTAGAGATGAATGATAGTTGCATGAGTTATTTTTGTCATGCTATGTGTATGTAATCATATTAAAATGGTATCAAAGTTATGTTATGTCGATTTGGTTTAGCAATGTTGCTCAACATGGGATCTGGGTACATCACAAGAATTCTTCTTGAACTATTTTGATTTCATTGGAGAGGACCTTCGACAAGTGTTCGAGGTATCTAGAACCTCTATGAAAGTATTAGCATCTTTTAGTACTTCCTTCTTAGCCTTGATCTTAAAGATAGATAATCCCACTTGCTTTAAGAACTTTAGACAGATTTCTCTTTGTAATTGCATTTACAAAATTATCTCCAAAATAATAGCAAGGAGGATGAAAGGAATTCTCTCTCATTGGATCTCACTAAACCAGTTTGGATTTCTGGATGGGAGGAAAATTCACAAGGCAATGGGAGTAGCACAGGAGAGTCTCCACTCAATTATGTATAGGATGAGTTGGACCTTTCCAAATCATTTGATAGGGTGAGTTGGCTTTTCATTAGAATCATTCTTATTCATCTTGGTTTCTATCATGTCTTTGTTACTTGGGTAATGAGTTGCATTAGCTTAGTTTCTTTTACAATCCTAATCAATGGTGTCACCTCTCCATTGTTAAGTCTGAAAGAGAGATTATACAAGGTTGTCCTCTCTCCCCCCTTTTATTTCTCATTGTTGCAAAAGGTCTTAGTAAATCTATTAAGGAAGCCATCAGAACTGGAAACATCAAAGGTATAAATGTTGTTACTTCCTACTATGTGGCCCATTTACTCTCCGTTGATGTCATTTTAATATTTTTGGAAGGAACCACAAGGACAGTTGAAAATATTAGAGAGGTCGTCCATTTTTTTTGTGAATAAATAGGTATGATGCTTAACATTTACGAGTCAACAATATCCTATTAGGACTCTTGGAAAACGAAAAGTTTGTATTACCAAGTCCTTCCTTTTCAGGTACTAGCAACAAATGAGGGGTTGAAATGCCTAATATTTCATTTGAAAGCAAATCAATATAACAAAGGTGGTTGGCAGTGGCTAATAGACAAAGTAGAGAAAAAAACTCAACACATGGTGAAATCAATGCTCTCCATAGGAGGTCAATTCATTTTTGTCAAATCAGTCCTAGAAGTCATCCATATCTATAAGATGTCTGTGGAATGGATTTCAAAAGGAGTCCTGGAAAAAATATGACAGTTAAGCTTCAGGTTCATCTAGTTTAGGAAGGTAGGAAAGAAAGGGATGGTTCTAGCCTCCTATTAAAAAACTTGTGGTACCAAAATCTCAAGGTGGATGGGGCCTTAAGAATGTATTCCTTTTCTCAAAGGCCCTTATAGCAAAAAATGTATGGAGACGGATACAAGGCTATGGACTCTAGGCACAGGTAAGAAAATATAAGTATATTTCTCTTGAATCCATCAAATAATGGGTCAAGAAGGAAATTTGACACTCTCAGAATGCATCGATAACATGGAAAGTGGTGGTTATGGCCTTCCCCTTGACAAGAAATTGGTTGATTTGGAAAATTGGAAGAGGAAACAAAGTCCAAATTTGCTTGAACCCCTGGATTGGAAACAATGATGCATATAGGCTCTCACGCCATCTAGTTATGGATCTGAAAATTTGGGGCCACCATACTTTGAGGCAAGTAGCTTGAGGAGTAAGAACTTTGGACAAGTCACAAAAATGACTTTCTTGGGAAGAGATTAGATTGCAATAGGAGAATGTAAAGATATGGGAACACTATACTCAAAATATAAGAAGTTGCTTCATAAATATAAGTGATCAATAATATCAAATCATTTGGCCTTCGAATCCTACAAGTAACTATGATCCCAGACTAGGATACAAGGCTCTAGCTCTTGAGGGTAACAATAGTGCCAAACCCTGGTGATCGAGGCTTCTATGGAAATTCAAATTCCCATCCAAATAAAAACTCTTTATGTGGTATTTTTTAAACAACAAAGCCTTAACATGGGGCATCTTTCAAAAAAGAAGCTATGAGGGATTGGGTCAATGTTGTCTCTACAAAGTTGAATTGGAAACAAACTCTCACCTTATTATGACCTATACATATACTCTTGAAGTCTGGAAAGAAACAAATTGTTTGATTGGTTTGAACAATGCTTGGAACGGGGACTCCACTAAATACTCCCTCGGGAATTGGTGTATGAGCAAAGCCACAAAGAGGTACAAATCTATGCATCTAACCTTAGCCTGGGCAATGTGGTTTGCTCAAAATTCTAAGCTCCTCAAGGATAAGGCCATCGTGCCTTTGAAATATGATATCCAAAGTCTGGACATCCTCTATGCATTTCCTCAATTCAAGGAAGGATGTATTTCAAAACACTACCTTGAAGAAGTCATAAACAAAGACTTTCCTTGGGATTTTTTTTATGGAGCCTCCTAACGATCCCCCACAAAGGTGGGGCAGGGGGAATTATACATATATCCCCCACTCACATCTTACCTTTTAAGGCTAGACTAGGCAATAATAGAATTAACTTATGTGAACTCATGGCTCTAAAATTGGTCTTAATGTTATCTCAAGAACAAGGCATTTCTAAAATTCAAATTTATGGAGATTATTTGCTTGTGATTCAATGGATGAAAGGAGAATCCATTTTGCCCAACTTCACTACGCAACCTATTTTTCATGACATTATGTGTTTAAAATCAACCTTCTCTCACATTTATTTCACACGTGTTTAGAGGGATAGGAATAATGAAGCAAACAAGCTATCTATGGATGGAGTTGTTGCTGGAAAATGGGATCTAGAAGCTCATTGACAACACCCCTATGCACTCCTTTGAATATGTTCATGCTCCTTAGTTCTAAGTTCCCTTTTCTTACTATTGAGCTTTGTGATTGTTGTCTCTTCATGGAAAGACAGAATCAACTCCTTCAGAAATATTGGATGAACTCTCTTAATGTAGAAAAGAAGACTATAATTTTGGGGAAATTTTGACGAGAATTATATATGATGTTTCACTAGTATACATCCTAGTCTAGGTTTATTTGAAAGAAAGTTTTGAAACTTCTGGTGATAATCTTTTGAATAAAGCTATAAACCTATAAAGGAAATTTTTGGATGCTCTCTCAGAATCTATCACTGTAAAAAAAAAATTATAAATAGAATTACTAGATTTTTTCCAATGGGACAAAAACTATAATTATTAATAATTAATAATTTTGAAATAATGAGGATAATTAATAATGATAAAATTAATAAGTAACTACAAGTACAATAATAATTATCACAAATAATTTTTGAATAATTAGGATAACTAATAATTATAAAATCATAATAATAATAATAATAGAGATGTGTAATTGACACAATCTAGATGCATTAATGATACCCCTATCATGTAAATGATTCAAACACGATGCCCACACAATGCCAAAAACACATTACAATGTGACCATGATGTCAAGACAACATTGTAATGTTGAAAATGCATCTTTGCACCACATAATAACTATTAAAAACTAAGAGAGAAATAGCACAACAAGAAAGTATGCACATATAGTCAATATTTATCCTGGAAACCCTTAACCAGGAGAACTGACACCTCCATAGATGTCTATTAACCTTGGCCAAGTCAACCAAGGGGCCAACACCGACCAATTGAGGCTACTTGAGGCTTTTTACAATGGAGTATCATAAGCCATTAAATAGGATTCATTAATTACAACCCTAATCCTTTTACCATAATTAGATTGCAATGCAAAGACATGCATGGCCTCGAGATAGCCATGCAAAGACATGCATGGAGTGAAGATAACCGTGCAAAGAAATGCATGGTGTGGAAATAGCCATGTGAATACATGCATGGACATGCATGGAGTGAAAATGGCCATGTGAAGACATGCATGGACATGCATAGCCATGTAAAGACATGCATAGCCATACAATGACATTCAAAGACTCATATCAAATACTATGGGAAAATGCCATGGGTCTGTAAACCACTAAAGGTAAACCCAACAATGACCTAATCAACAAATCTATGACCAAGTCAATATTAATCCAACATTCCCCCCCTTTAAACATGACTTGGGATAAACACCTACCCCCCTCAAAGTTTATAAATTTGATATCATGAATACAACATGCCCCCTATCATCTAGGTCTACGTATAGATTTTATATCGGTGAACCATTAAGCCAGGGGTACACATGCCTAAATAGGTATTACAACCATATGCCCATTTACGTGTGATAAAATCCAACACTATAATAATAATTACAATTGTATGCTCGAGCATGTGATGCTATGAAACATCAACCAATTTCATTGCAATCATCCCTCCTTCTCCAAATACAATTACATAGACCAAGTAATTATCTTACCATTATATTCCCAAGCACATGATGCAAGATGCATCTACTAGCCTCTTTACCACCATCCCTCCCTGCTCCAAATACAGTGAGCCAATGCACTCATTCACCGAGCACTTATTCCTTAATGTTCTTCCACCTATGGTCCACATCAATCCACTATATGCCTAAGAAAATGATGCAAGAAACATCTACTAGCTTCTTTACCAACATCCCTCCTTGATCTGAATATAATAATCCAAAGCACTCATTCACTGAGTACTTCATCTTCAATGCACTTCTACCTATGCTCCATTTTCATGTGTCATTCACCATGGTTCATAAACCCATGAATCGTCACTTCAATTTGTTTGAATATCTCTCTTCCATGGGTCACTCACTTTACCAACAATTTCATAAGCATGGATCTCAACATTAGAACACTCTCGTTGGAGACTCCAGGTCTGCAAATCTCTAATGCCAAGTTAAAAACTGAGAGAGAAATAACACAACAAGAAAGCATGCACATGAATGGACACGAGAGACTGAAGTTGGAAACCCTTAACTAGGAGAACCAATACCTCCATTGATATTGATTAGATTGAGAATGAAATTAGATATAAACCAAACTATATCAAAGAGCACATAAATACAGTGAAACCCAACTTCTACTAATGAATAAAATAATAGAATATTAAAGAACACACACTGGCTAGAATGGTGCTAGTTGATCTCTGAAGAGAAAGAGATGTTGGGTATGATCATTCATGAAAAGGTGATTACAAAGAGGCCAAAAATGGCCTTTTATCATGAAGCCTAAAAAATAAAGAGGCAAAAACCCTAACCCTAGAAGATGAAACACCAAAAAAATTGCAAGCCCCAAGGTGGTACAACTTTTGTATACGATATTTATTTGGGGTGCGTGATAACTCATTGGAAATAACTATCTGAGGATTTCAACTTTTATTTTGGGCCAACGCATGTTGATAGAAACCCCTACCCCCTCGAATGTCCAAAAAACATTATTTAGGGCCTCAAAATGGCCCCGAAAGTTTAGGACCCGAAAAATGTAGAAAAAATGCCAAGAAGATAGAGAACTATTGAGTCGGTGGAAGAGGTGGGTGGCCACCGATATCCACTTGGATCATTCATCCCCCCTTATGAAGCAATTCTCACCATTGCATCAAGTTCCCTCATCATATGGGGAAACTTCTGTAGAATTTCACTCTTGGTGAGCTACTTTCCTTGGTGAAGAAGTTGCCCTGCTTCGATGACCAGATAGAGTTATATGTTCAGAGGTTGAGTGCATTCCATGTCAAGGTTGAGTTATGTAGGGGCCAAGTGCTTAGTTACCTCTGAGGTGTCCAACAAAGGTGGAAAATATGGGTGAAGGAGCTCCACATTAAAGAATGGATGCAGACCAAGGAATGGGGGAATAATTAATTCAAAATAATTCTCACCTACATATTTGGTGATGGTGTAAGACCCATATCAAAGTGAGGGAAGCTTGTGATGGGGTCTTGCAAGGCACTCTTTTCGGAAAATGTAACCAGACCTTATCACCAACTTGAAACTTGTGTGGAACCCGATGTTGGTCATGTCGTTGCTTGTACTTGGCATTGGCCTTCTATAAGATGTCATGGACTTGTTGGTGGATGTGTTGAATCCATTCAACAAATTTGGTTGCCTTATCAGCCTAAGTTTGAGCATGGGAAGATTCTTCCCGTGTGGATGTAGTGGGCAGAGCTACGTCAATTGGGACCAATGGTTGGAACCCAAAGCACACCTTAAAAGGGTTATGGCAAGTAGAGTTGTGAAGGGATCGATTGTAGCTATGATGAACATAAGGAAGACTACCATCCCATGTGCAGGGATGTTTGGATTTGTACATTCTCAGGATATGCACAATCATCTTGTTGACTACCTCCATCTTTCCATCGGTTTGGGGGTGGAAGGAAGTTGATTTGGTGAGCTTGGTGTCCATCAATGACCAGAAACTGGACCAGAATGTACTCAAGAACCTGTTATCGCAATCTGAATTAATAGTCTATGGAGCCTGAAATGAACCCAAACACGCTTGAAGAAGAGCTTCGCAGTGGCCTCAACTGTGATACTCTTCTTGCAGGATGTCAAGACTACCATCTTAGAGAATCAATTAACGACCACGAAGACACAATCATTACCATGCTTGGTTGAAGTTAGATCAAACATGTAATCCATGGAGATGGACTCCCAAGGCCTATCAAGAGTAGGAAGAGGGGTATACAACCCCTATTTCTTAATGGTGAGTTTGGTGATGGCATAGGCAGTGCATGATCTGATATACTTGTTGACATCTTGTTGAAGTTTTGGCCAATAAAACTACTTTTGCAATACTGCCACTATTTTTTCCACCCTAAAGTGTCCTACCACCCAATGTAATGAGCTTCCAAAATCAACTTTGCACACTCACTTGAAGGAACATAGAGGTAGCCCAGATGGAATAGCAATCCATGCTGGAGATGAAATTATGGAACTAGTTTTCCTGTGCTCAATTTTTGACAGGTAGGAGTGAAGTCAGAGTCATTGTTGTATAAATGGGGTCATGTGGAGGTCTCATGCCCAAAGGATTTAAGAACTATGATTAGTGCCACAACTAGGGTTGACTGAGGTATTCTACAACATGGTTGGTGTTTCCCTTCATGTAATTGATGTTCAAATGGAATTGTTGCAAGTATGTGGGCCACTTTTGATGGTGACCATCATTCTGTAACTTTCCTTGTGTCTGTACGAATTGCAGAGGCATGTGATCAATGTGGATGATCGTTTACTTTCCTAGAATATAATGCTTCCAATGTCAACATGTCTGCACAATGGTGTACATCTCTTTGTCATAGGTGGGATATCTACGAACAACATCAGATAGTGTTTCACTGTGATAGGCCACCTAGATGTCCCTACTGAGTGAGGATTACACCGATAGCATAGTCATAAGCATCTATCTCAATCTCAAATTATTTTTGTAGGTTTGACAGCGTGAGGACTGGAGTGGAGCAGAGGCGATGTTTCAGATCCTGGAATGTTTTTTTTTGTGATTCGAACCAGGAAAACTTGGCTTTAGATCGACCTTTGGTCACTTGACTCAACAACCAAGTGATTTAAGAGAATCCCAATATGAACCTATGATAGAAGTTGGTGAGGTCCAAGAAGTTATGGAGCTCTGTCATAGTCATTAGGGTTGGTCATTCGTGGATGACTTGGATCTTGGTCAGGTCCATATACACTTCATGTTCATCCACGATGTATCCCAGGTATTGAATTTGGTGCATGTTGAATGAGCATTTCTCTGGGTTGGCATATAGCTTGTGGGATCTGCTGGATATGTTGTAGATGTTCTACCTAGGTTTGGTTGAATATGAGGATGTCATCCACATATATGACCACAAAAGAGTTTATGAACAACCACAATATATCATCCATCATCCTCATGAATGTCATTGGAGCATTAGTCAAGACAAAAGGTATGACCAACCATTCAAAAAGGACTTATTTAGATTTGAAGGTTGTTCTCCATACAGTGATTTGTTCTATCAGAACATGGTGGTAGTCGGACTTTAGATCAATCTTACTAAATAACTTGGCACCTTTAATCTTATCAAGAAGATAATCATGTGTGGGATCATGTATCGGTTCTTGACAGTGATATTGTTCAAGGCTCTATAATCAATATAGAGTCACCATGTCCCATCCTTCTTTTGTACTAACATAATTCGTCTCCCACAAGGCGATGAGATCAATCGAATGTCGCCCTTGTGGATGAGCTCGTGAATATGACACTTTATTTCGTCATTCTTTAGAAGGGATTGCTTATATATTGGAAAATTGGGGAAGGGTGCACCGGGTATCAAGTCAATGGAATGTTAGACCTAACAATGTAGAGGCACCCTTGTAGGTGAAGTGAAGATATCTCTATATTCCGCTAAAACCTTGTCCACTTGCTTCTAGTGCGTAGAGAGATCATGTGCAAAAGTTTTGGAAGTCGTAGTGACCTCTCATTCACCTTCTGACCGAACCATGAAGAGGACAAACTTTACAGTCTAAGAGATTGCCTTTCGACACTATTTTTTCGAGATCAATGAAATTGCAGTAGTTGGAACTACCTTTGTTACCTTGTAGGGTTGACCTCCCAAAGCAGAAATGACACTATGGGGTTGAGACTCATAAATAGCATGATGCTTCCACATAAATGGTTGTCCTAAAAGAACATCAAAAAATTCAAGTGGGACTACATCACATAGTACCTCATCTTTGAAGGGATTGATGTCGTAGAACAGGCGACGTTGCTAGTTGACATGAAGGTCTCATCCTTGGATCAACCAATCGATGGTGTATGGTTGAGCATGTGGAATTTTTTGTAGCTTTAATCTCTTGATGACCTCGACTGAGATTAGGTTCTTCTGGCTCCCGCTATCAACAATGAAATGTAGCAGGGTCCCCTTCACCCACGTCTATGAATGAAAGAGGCACTTCACCTCCTCAAACTCCTCTAACTCGTCAGGTTGGATCTTTGTGGTTACAATGGTAGCATTGGGTTCTATATCGATAATGTACTTTCTATGTTCTAAATCAGAGTCTAAGTTAGGGTCCAACTCCTTCTCTTTAATCTCATCCAACAATGATTGTTTTGAGAGGCATTCATCAGTGTTGTGCTAGGGGATTTTGTGGAACTCACACCACTTTCCAGTGTCCTTCTTCGTCTTCTCGTTACCCTTATTTGGATGTGTCTTGAAATTGTTGTCTTGTTGTTGGATTTCCTTGCTCTATCCCTTGTTCTATGAGTTAGGGTCGCCTTTACCATACTTTTGTTTTTGTAGATTTGCAGACCCAAACTCCCTCTTATTTTGTTGCTTAAATTTATGCTTGATTTTGATAACATATCAATAAGCAACTCCCAGTGAGGATATGTCCAAGAAATCCATTTATATTTGGATGTACCTATTTAGTCCAACACGGTACTTCAAAACTAGGTGTCTCTTGGATTCTTTGATACCCAGCTTTGAGTGCAAGGTGCAGAAGATGTTGGTTTGCTCCAGCACCATCCCGTCTCTTTCCTGACGCAAAGTCATCCATCTTGTGTACCGATCATCATAGTTTCCAACATGGTAGAATTCCTTCTTGAGGGCATCAACAAAGGCTAGCCAAGTGGTTCCTCTCCTGAATTTCATAGACTCGTCTTCGTTGCGTCTCTCCCAGTAACTTTCCCACCAATATTTGACATGGGGAAGGGATTTAAGGAGAAAGAAGGTGATCTTTTTGGTGTCAGAAAAAATTTGAATAGAATAATAACCCTCTAACAAATTTAACCATTTTTCCAAATCATCTACATCTATCTGGACTTAAAATAAAATGATATCAAATTGAACTTGTACCTTGAAGGGTGTCACACCTCTAAAACGGTTGTTTGTTGAAGGTGCCTCGCCCATTGTTGGAAATCGTCGAAGGATCTAAGCGAAGTTGTCCATCATTTTATTCCTATGTTGTGGGAAAGATTCCTCGAGCAACATATTGATAGGATCTCTTACTCTATCATCTCTTTTTTCTTCCGCCATGGGAGGCTTCTTGGGTCGGTGAGAGTGGTCGTCCCCAAGTAAAACTAGCTCAAGACCCAACTCTCTATACCCTGACCTCGTTGGGGACATGCACCTAGAAATAACAAGGAAAAGATTTCTCTGATACCACTAATCTACATTATATTGAGAACAAAATGAGATATAAACCAAACTACAACAAAGAAAACAAAAATACAGTGAAACCCAACTTTTGTTAATGAATAAAATAATAGAATAATGAAGAACACAAACTGGGTAGAATGGTGGTGGCTTATCTCAGAAGAGAAAGAGATGTCAGCTACGCCCATTCACAAAAATCTGATTACAAAGAGGCGGAAAAGGGCCTCTTATCATGAAGCCTAAAAAACAAAGAGGCAAAAACCCTAACCTTAGAAGATAAAACGCCAAAAGTATTGTGGGCCCTGAGGTGGTTAGTTGATATGTCAACTTCTTGGGCGCACAACTTTTGCATACATTTGGGGTGCATGATAACTCGTTGGAAAGAACTATTCAAGGATTACAACTTTTGGTTGGGTCCAGGGAATGTCAATCGCAACCCTTGGCCCCCCGAATGTCCAAAAAACATTGTTTAGGGCCTCAAAACAGCCCTGAAAGTTTGGGACCCGAAAAACCTTAGAAAAACTGCCAAGAATATAGTGAATCATTGAGTCAGTGAAAGAGGTGGGTGGCCCCTGATATCCATGTAGATCATCTATACATATTTATTAAGAACCTTGTCCAAACCTGCCAAGCTAGGCCACACCGACCACTTAAGGCTTCTTACAATGGAGTATATGAAGCCATTAAATAGGCTTCATCAATTACAATCCTAATTCCTTTACCAAAATTAAATTACAATGCAAATATATGCATGGCCTCAAGATATCCATGCAAAGACATGCACGGTGTGGATATAGCCATGCAGTGGAGATAGTCCTGCAAGGACATGCAAAGGCACGCATGACCATGCAAAGACTCACATCAAATACCATGGGTTACCCAATACCATGGGCTCATAAACCACTGAAGGTAAACCAAATAATGACTGAATCAACAACTCTATGACCAAGTCAAGATTAACCCAACATTTCCCCCTTTAAACTTGACTTGGTATAAACACCAACCCCCCCAAATTTTATAAATCGAGTATCAGGAATACAACATGCCCCCTATCACCTAGGTCCATGTCTAGACTTTATATTGGTGAACCATCAAACCAAGGTGCACATACCTAAATAGGTCTTACAACCATATGCCTATTTACATGTGATAAAATCCAAATCCATGAAAATAATTACAATTGTATGCTCGAGTATGTGATGTTATGAAACATCAACCATTTTCATTGCAAGCATCCCTCCTACTCCAAATACAATTAAAAATACCAATTACTTATCTTACCACTGTATGCCCGAGCATATGAGACAAGACACATTGAACAACATCCCTCCTTGCTCCAAATACAGTGAGTCAAAGCACTCATTCACCAAGTACTTCTTCCTCAATGCACTTCCTCCTATGCTCCATATCGATCCACTATATGCCTAAGCAAATGATGCAAGAAACATCTACCATATTCTTTATCGACATCTCTCCTTGCTTCAAATATGGTGAGCCAAAGCACTCATTCACTGAGTACTTCATCTTCAATGTGCTTATGCCTATGCTCCATTTCCATGTGTTATTCACAATGGTTCATAAACCCATGAACCATCACTTCAATTTGCGTGCACATCTCTCTTCCACCGGTCACTCACTTTACCAACAATTTCATAAGCATGGATCTCAACATCAGACCAGAGATAGACCACCCACGGGCCTAACAACCGATTTCTTCAGCATACACGGGTTTGTCAAACCCCCTCTTTAGTTCCAAAAATCTTAGTACTCTTGTTACCTCGTCGCTCCCCAAAGCTTTCCCCGTACCATATCCGAGAACAGAATGACAAACCCCCCCTAAGAAAAATACATTAAGTTTCCCAATATATATGCATGTCCCTACATAACACTTGTCTTCATGAACCTTTATGAGCACCATTTATATACGTTCCCCCGCTCTTAGAACTTAGATTATATATTAAAACAATATTTCCTTGACTTAAGCCCCCTTGGCTTAGCTCTTAATTTTATACCCATAGCCCCCTTTCCTCTAGTGGAATTCTTAGTCCCCCATACTCTTTCGTCTGATTGGTCTACAACAACGATGAACATAGTTACCAACTTAATGAGAACTGTGACCTCAAAACGAGAACTCTAGCCCTTAAAACCCATATTTTTTCATAAAAAACATGAAAATCAACCCCCAAATCAAAAAGTGGTGCTACCGGTAGCACCATTTTTTGTAACCGGGTCCAAATTACAACTTTTTTCAAGCATGGGCTTAAAGGATCAAATGGCTTCTCAAACAAACTTTAAAATCAACCCCCAAATCAAAAAGTGGTGCTACCGGTAGCACCATTTTTTGTAACCGAGTTAAAATTACAACTTTTTTCAAGCATGGGCTTAAACGATAAAATGGTTGCTCAAAAAAACTCTAAAATCAACCCCCAAATCAAAACGTGGTGCTACCGATAACACCAATTTTTCTGATCGGGTCAAAATTACAACTTTTTTCAAGCATGGCCTTAACACATAAAATAGTTGCTTAGAAAAACCTTAAAATCAACACCTAAATAAAAACATGACGCTACCTAAAGCAAAATATTTTTTCTAAACGTTAAAATTACAGTTAATTACAACCTAATTCAAAATGTGGCCTTGACAACAAATCCCTACACAAACAAAAAAGCCAAGATTAGATCTTAAATGGTCACTTGAAATTTTATTTACTAACTTTTTTCTTTTTTTCTTAAATTTACATTAAAAAATAAATAAAGAGAAAAGAGAAAATCTTCACAAATATATATTTTTTAATGAAGACAAAAACACATTTCAAAAAATATATTCAAAATCCAAATTTTAAAAAAAACAAAACAAAAAAATTTAACAAAATGGTGAAAACCAAAGAAAAACTAAAAAGAAATGAAAAAAAA
>ML786452.1:167388-180958 GCA_009831015.1 Picea engelmannii | reverse complement strand
GAAGGTTGAAGATGAAAAACACTTTCTCTTAGATTGTCCAGCCTATACCCATATTAGATCTCATTTTCAAAATATTGATCACACTACCAACCTTCCCAACCTCTTAACTCAACAAAAGTATGGTGATCTTGGAAAGCTTCTCTCAATGCTTTTTGAGCACATAAACAAAATTCTAAAGAATCACAAGTAATCACTTACCCTCTTACGGTCCGATAGACCAATTAGATCTTAGTGGACGTTAATCATCATCATCATCATCATTAAAACATATAATATTATATGTATTAAAACATATATATATATATATATATATATATATATATATATATATTATATGTTTTATATAAATTTGAATTTTTTATATATATTAATGAATTTGTTTTGATTTAAATTTTATTTTTTAAGATTTTTTTTTAAATTTAGTTTTTTTTTTTTTTGTAATTTTAATGCGTTCTAATTTATTTATTTTAATTGGTTTTTAAATTTTGTATTAAAATTTTAATTTGAGGTTTTTTTCTATATTTTTTAAATTTTGGGGGGTTTTTTCAGCCTTTTCAATATTTTTTGGGGCTATAATTTTTTTAATATAAATTTGTTTTTAAAATGTTTATTTTTTAAATTTCAATTCTGATTTTTTTGTTTTTAATTGATCAAAAAAAATGAATTATATATTTTTGGTAAATATTTGAAAATAGTGTTATTTAACTACAATTATTTTCTATGTATTGAAGTAAAGGTAAAACAGTGTGTTAAAAACGATATTTTCCACTATATTTAAAAAGTATGGAACCATAATTTAATTAAGGACACATAATAACATGAAAAATCTTAATTTAAAAAAAAAAATGGTGTACAACATTTTTAACATTGGATGGAGCATGGAAATATGATTAAAAACACCATTGAATAAAAATAAAAATAAAAAGAGAAAATAGAAAAGTTTGAAAATAGATGAAAAAAATATCGTTGAGAAAAAAATAAAAAATAAAAAAATTGAACAATTTGAAAATAAATGAAAAAAACAAGCATTTAAAAACAAAAAAGTGGAAACCTTATGTATAAGAAAATTTAAAATATCAAAAAACCACCTAAAAAGGGAGGGGGGTGCTACCGGTAGCACCATTTTTAAAAACGGGGTAAAAAATGAGAACTCTGTAGAGTTCTCGTTAAGTTGGTAATTATGTTGATGTTTTTATTATTAATACGAATGATACCAATTACAAAGAGCTTGTAATCGTATAGGCACTCTGGCCACAAAACATATGACACCATGGCACTTAGGACCAAAATATCTTGTCTCGCCAACCTACGTGTCCAATTACATCTTGGGGTTCGACCTAGGGGTATTACAACTCTCGTTGGAGAGTCCAGGTCTGCAAAGCTCTCATACCATGTTAAAAATTGAGAGAGAAATAACACAACAAAAAATTATGCACATAGAGCCAATATTTATTCTAAAAACCCTTAACTAGGAGAACTGACACCTCCATAGATATTTATTAACCTTAGACAACCCGACAAAGGGGCCAACACCGACCAATTGAGGCTACTCAAGGCTTTTTATAGTGGAGTATCTCAAGCCATTAAATGATCTTCATTAATTACAACCCTAATTCTTTTACCAGAATTATATTACAATGCAAATACATGCATGGCCTCAAGATAGCCATGCAAAGACATACATGAAGTGAAGATAGACATGCAAATACATGCATAGTGTGGAGATTAGCCATGTGAATACATGCATGGACATGCATATCCATACAAAGACATGCATGGAGTGAAGATAGCCATGTGAATATATGCATGGACATGCATGGTGTGGAGATAGCCATGTAATGACATGCAAAGACTCACATCAAACAATATGGGTATATACCATGGGTTACC
Source organism: Picea engelmannii (assembly GCA_009831015.1). Lineage (NCBI taxonomy): Eukaryota > Viridiplantae > Streptophyta > Pinopsida > Pinales > Pinaceae > Picea > Picea engelmannii. The sequence goes on along the minus strand of ML786452.1, from coordinate 179,068 downwards.
CAATATCATGGGTCTGTAAACCACTAAAGGTAAACCTAATAATGACCTAATCAATGAATCTATATCTGAGTCAAGATTAACCCAACAATAACATCATTGACATAAAGTTGATGCTAAACCAATGCAAACTAACTCAAATTACTTGCATATTGATGCATGCATAATGCCCACATGACACAATCAGAAACAATAACAATGCAATGGTGACACCCATACAAAAATCAATGTCATTATTACCAGACAATCTAGCACCAAGTGCAAAACCTTCACAAGGCACTAAGACTAGTGGAACATGGAAGATGTACCAATGTCACCTAGGCAAAAAATTCCCTCTCTTTAGTGAAGAATTATAATCCAACACAAGGGAGACACAACCAAGTTTAGGGCCCCTTGGGGCGACTATTCAAATTACCACCAATGAATGAGGACCTAGGTCAATTTAAGAGGTTTTCCAAGTCAAGTCAAGACTCAAGACGATCCATGTTGGGTTATTCTAGTAGTCTAGATTCCTTAACATTTTCTATCAATCCAGGTAAGTAAACTTATGAGGCATGGACACAATATGTGCAAAACTATTCTCAAAATTGCCTAAAAACTTCTACTAAAATCCAAACAGTAAAATGTCAGACTCACAAACATAAATTAATTCCTTTGATCAAAATCACTTAGATTTGATTGTCAATTGGTAGGGACTCATATCACAAGTAAATTCTCTATGTGCTCACTTGTAACTACACTCTATTTTAATCAACGAAGCTCTGAAATCGGAGAGAAATATTTCTGAATATGACTGAAAAGGCTGACTGAAAATAAACTAATATTTTCAATGCAATAAAGGAATTTGCCAATAAGAAAAGAAGAAAGGGATGAGAGACTTAGTTTAAACTCTGAGTATATTTATGTGATGATTGTTGGTATGTCACAGTAAATGAAAGACCATTCAAGTACCTGATTGTCTTTAACATCAATATCTGAAACAATCATTAATCGCCATAATCAGAGTAACATTGTCGGTAAACTATTTAAAAACAAATTCTTAATCTACAAGAAATTATAACAAGAAATGTGAATCTACAAGAAATTATAACAACAAATGTGAATCTACGGGAAATGAAGGCAATTAATAAGAAGTAATTCTAAAACAACTATGAAAATACAACACATACCAAGGGGGCCTCCTGGGATATGTTGTTTAGCGGAAACTCAAACTATGTAAGAAATTTAACTCATAAATTGAATTCAAAGCTCCATTGTATTAAACTTCAACACAATTCAACAGTTACAATATATGTCTTGGATCGTAATCTCAATAGTCTCATTAACTTTCATATCCTTTGCTTCTAACTTTTATACATATCTAAAGGAATTCGAGTGCTTTTCCATACACTCTGTTTTCCAAAACTAATTACAGAAAATATGGTTCAGATCTTTTTTTAGCGCATGGGATAGATTTTCTTCGATCATATTTGTTGGGTCCTCTGTCTTTTAATTGGTTGAGCATTATTCCTCACTCTTGGGCGTTGAGTTCCCGATTTTGTGAACAAACTGGCAGATTTGCAGTTGATTCTTGCGAATTTCTTGTAAATCTCTGCCAAGTTTGACCATGCGTTGACCACTGGGTGCGGAATGCTATGAAGATCGAAAAATATATATAAATTACCATCTCGTGATGTCCATGAAGTGCCTCCAAGTGGAAATTCTCCATTTGAGCGAGTGGAAGTATGTCAACCTTCAATTCCTGTAATAACTCATATAACAAGGTTAATTCCTGTAATAGTTGAATTGTAGGCCCAATTTGCTGCAACAATAGCTCTTAATACCATTTACAAGAAAAACTAAGAGTTAATCACAAAAATACAACTTGTGACCTTGTTTATATCCATTATGCCATTAGTTAAATAGAAGTGGGAAAAAATAGAGGTTTCTAAGATCAAAATGAAGATGAATGGGTCTGGTGAAAGTGTCAAAACCAACACCCAACAATCCCCAAACATCAAAAATGAAGAAAAAGGCTAGAGTTGTTGTAAAACTTGGAAGAACATATCAAATTATAACAATGAAATAAGTTATTACAACAATGAATAAAATATCCCTTTGACAAGCAATAATTCAATGAATAAAGAGGGATAAACAATGAGCTAAATCAGGGTTTCATTAACCAACAAAATCAGAAAATTAAGGAGCATATAACAACCCTAAAAGCCTAGACGTTTTTCCCTAGAAGGTGGTAATAACACTTCAAAAATACAAATTAGGGTTTTAACAATGTTTATTAGGTCAACAATATGCCAAAATGCCAAAACATCTTAGTCTTTAAAGGTTGAAAATGAAAATTGCTATAATAATACCTTAATCTAACCCTAAAACAATAAAAGTAGAGTATAATTCAGAAAGTAATGATTGACTATTGAGAGAGTGACTAGTGCCTACTATATTTTGGGGCATGTTGGGTCAATTAAGGATCCCTTTGGAGATAAATGAGTTGATTTTTTATGGTGATACCTAGACGTTGTTCACTACTAACCCTAGGAGATCCTCCTAAAATGTTAAGGGACAATTCAAGGGAAGGTTCTTCACTAGAAACCTTCCAAGATCTTTGATAAGAAGGGTTTGTTCAAGCATAATACAAGAGAATGCTCAACCAACACTAGAGAAACAACACTACACTTAAATGCATTCATAGACGTAACCACAAGATGAAAAGAGACCACTTAATAAATAGTCCATCCATCAAAACACTAGCAATGAATATCCAAGTAGTAGTAGAGCATCCACGAGCAAATCTCCTCCAAAAAATCGCTCTAACTAACCATCCATAGCAATCTAATTCATAAGAGAGCAAGTACAAGTAGATAAATAGTGATATATCTCCACAAGTGTCAATGATTTACAAGTGAGAAGTGTTTCTCGTATTTATATGAGAGATATAACACCCTTCTTACACAATAGAAGCCCTAAAAACATAAAATAAAGACTTTATCTCTCATAAACCCTAGAGATAAGGCAACATAACATATTATTACCCCCTATTAGGTGTCCCAGTACCCAAGATAAGAGGTATGTTCTAGGGAACCCATCAAGGAGTATGTGCAATGGTGTGTGGTATGGATTGGGTTTTACTTCATGGGTGGATTGTCATTGACATGCAAGGCCATGTATGGTAGTCATCTTCGTGAGCGGTTGTGTAGAGGGAGTACTTAGGTAATGAGGTACCCTTTCCTTAGCACTATGTCTTTTTAAACCCTTGTTTTCCTTTTTCTTTATTGCTTCAACCTTTTTTGGCTTTTAACATTTGATTTGCTAAGTCATTTTGTTAGGTATGCATTCATTGCATAGGACTTGGGGTGATGGCTTCTTAGCATGGGGGTAGAGCTCATGTTTCACTTTTTTTTATTTGTTTTTAATACTTTGATTTTCTTATTTGTTTCTTTGCCCAACATTTTGAGTTCTATATCATTTTTATAAAGTTGCATCAACCTCAGGCATTCAAGCCCCCTTTTTTCATGGGATTACAAAGAATGGACCTTTTTGGGATACATGTAACAACCAACCCAAAAGAAATGACAATGGAGAGAGAGCATAGATGGAATATATTATACATGGTAATGGATATGGACAAATTTCCCCCATTAAGGCCCCCCAATAGTACAACTTTTCCCAAGAGTGACAACACTGGACTAGGAGATGATGATGACCACCAAGGTGAAACAAGGCAAAAAGTATAAATTCAAAGCATCATGACTCATAATTATCCAATTCAACCCACAATCATCATTTTCATGCCCCAATCATTGACATTATCACTAGATATGAAGTGTCAAAACAATATACCTCAATGTGTAATGCACCATGTTATTTGAGTGAGCTAAGATGAGCATGTAATGGAAAGCATATGTGGGCAATTGTCTATGGAGAGTCTAGAATGGCATCTTGAAATTGTTGTTTGAAATGTGGATCATGCAGAAAAAATCTTCTCTAGTTACCCCTAGAAGCAAGGGAGTAACAATCACAATGCAATAGTGACACCCACACAAAAATCAATGTCATTAATCCAAGGTAAATAACATACTTGCAATGCAACAATGACACAACCAACACACTTGTAATACAATTACAATGCTAAATGGGTTACTTTGCAACACACACAATGTTGACTCGACATCAATTTTTTTGTAGTGATGTAGATTCTGACACTAAGACGATGCCAACTAGGGTGGGAATCAAAATTAATAACACCAAGTATGACTATTGTGATGCAAAGTATATCTCTCCCCAAGAGCATCATGTGGTGTGTCATGAAAATTTTGAATTTTTGGGGAAAAATACACTAGATGACAACACTAGAGACGATGCCACAGTAATGTATTGTGTTAGTTCCCTCCCTAATTTTCGCATGTTGCAAAGACCTAATATCGATAAATATCCTAACGTAGATATATATATATATATATATATATATATATATATATATATATATATATTATTTTATTTTAAACCATAAAGTGATGTATTTCTATTAATAAAATTGTTGTAGCCGCACTAGACAACATGTAATACATATAAGATATTTCCAGGGTCTATTATCGAGGCTTAATAGCTCAAATTCAAAATTTGCTAGCCTTATCTACCAAATACCCAAAAGAGATACATTCCAAGCCTCCTTACATGAGTATATTCTCACATATTGTTTGCATAACAAAAGATAGAAACAATACATGATTGTACTATATTGCAAGCTCGACTTCTTCTCACCATTGGTTGAGATCTTGATGGATATTTTTTCTTCTTTCCTACTACCATCCAAACTTCTTTTGCATTTGTTGGAGTCCTTGTTATTCTTACCAGTCCCAAATTTTCTTTATTTGGAGGTTTTGCTTGCTCTAGTGCCTCAAATTTTTCCACATGGTTTTCTCAACTTGCCATTGGTTGAGAACTTAACTAAATATTTGTTCCTTTCCTCGAATCTAGAGAGACAAGTTCCTCTTTCTCTGAACTTTGAGATACCATTCCTTACTATAATAGAAGATCTTCTTGGGGTGTCAATTCTTATTGTATTAGAGGATTTGCTTGTGATTTCGTTCAACTGAATTGCCATATTAGTTGATAATCTTCCTTAAAGTCTACCCACCAAGTTTATTTACATTGATGCTTCCTATTCTTCCTAGATCCTTTGGGGCATTGTGTCGCAATATGGCTTGTTTCAAAACAAGCTCTACATCACCAATAAACTTTTTCATAATCCAACTTCTAAGACCAGGAATAGTTTTCGCCTATCAAATTAATTTTTGTTGGAAACCCTTTGCTAAAATTTGTTTCCATGCATATTCAAGAATATGTTGTCATGTTGTGTTTCTCAGTTTCTAGACTTAAAAATGGAACCTTCCTAGGGCTAATCCAATGGCTCAAAGAGAGGGTAAACGCAAAAAATGCAAGAGTAGAATTGAGAGTCCCACCTAAACAAGAGATGATGAAATAATATCAGACATAGGATTGAAAAAAGGAGTTTGGGGCTTCATGCAAAAACCTGAGGTTCCCCAAAACCATAGGCCTAAATCAAGAATCAAATTCTTGTCTTCCGTAAGGTCAAACTCAATAACGAAGAAACCCATTGCACATGGGTGGATGAAGGCATCTTTTTAATCACTAGTTTCCAAGAGAATGATATCCAGTCATGAAGATCAACAAGTCAAGGAAAAAAACTATTAAATCACCATACTAAACCATTAGTACTATAGAAAACCGCCCCTTCTTCTGCATCTTTCTCTGTGGGAATGGTTAAATCTAGGGAAACCTGCACCAGAAAAAGAGATGGAAGAGGGAGGTTGAGCAAATGAATCTTTCTTGATTGTGTCCTTGTAAGAGAGATTGTCTGGATTACCAGAAGTTCCATATTTGAGATCGTTCATAGACGATGCACTAGAAGATGCAGTCATGGATGTCTTGTGACTCAGAGTATCAACTGAAGTAGACGCTAACCCTGTCGATGTCATTGAATGACTTGAAACAATATGGGTGAACTCAAATGTGTAGAAGAAGTCTCCATGTGTAGCTAGGGTTAAACCCTGGCCGCAAATGCCTTGCGTAAGAGAGGCATCATAAGTTACATAGCGTAGAGAGATATGTTGGCATATAAATGAAGAGATAGTTTTCTTGGCTAACTAATTGGGATTCAAAGGTAGATATGAGGAAACCAATTTGCTTCTAGATATAGATTTGCAACAAAGAAGATGTCAAGGATAACTATTTTAAGAGGACACAAAGGTTGATTAATTATATTTTGTGGATCACTATAACTCAACTCATTACACAATGATCTCTGAGTACGTTGTAGTGAACCAGTTTGGTTCAGACTACACACATCCAATATATTTGGAATAGTATAAATAAATCCATAAGGATAATTAAATAAATGTATATAAGAATATGAATATGAATGATATATGATACAACTGAGAATGAGGGTCGTATATATACCCACACAGGGGTGACCTTTCATGAAGAGATGTGACCTTTCATTACAAGGTGTCTCTTGATTATTAACCATTAATTATTTATATTTTATAATGTATTTATATTTATGTTGTTACATTGTCTTCCCCTTAAGAAATGCTTCATCCTCAAAGCCTAGTCATGGAAGGGCTTGATGTCTTTTTCTCAGGCTTGTAATGTCTTCGCATCATTCTGTATTCTTGGAGCTTTCATAGTTTGTAACACACCCAAACCCCTCACCTTTCTTAGGTTGGTGGGATGTACAAATTTCCTCTTTTCTTTTCTCCGATCACCTTTTTTAATCACCCCTCTAATTCCAGTTCTTATCTTACAATCTAGTTCTACTCATCGAGAGATTTCCAACGAATGTAACCAAGCTCGGGATCAAAAGTTATGGCCTTTTCAATTTTTCATGCCTTTTCCACCAAAAACCACTTCACATCCATGTGGCACCCACATGGACCTTCGCCATGTGTACCATCCTATGCGGCACTGCCTGGGTGTTGACGTGTCAGGACATATCACCCTCCAATGTGGCACACCTTAGTCAATGGATGACAGAGACGTATACAATCGATGAGGGTCTTAGAGGCAGTTTCGCACCTCACTGGGCATCGGGATATTAAGGATCCCCCACACTTAAAACTACCCAAGTATCCTCTCATTCGTCGGTTATCCGGTGTTTCAGTCCCTAGAATCCCTAACCCAACTGGGAACTTTTTCCACTAGACACTGGGATCATGTGGATCCCCCAATAATTGACTCAACGGGGATTTTCCTGGTTGTCAGTTACCTAATTACCCAGGCCTCAAAACTTAACACAATCAGAAACACATCCCCACCGACACCTCGACCCACTGGGCGGCTTACCCCACCAGGGACTGGTCCCTCAACAAATCCATAAACCTCCATCCTAATGTTCCCGATCCGGTGGTCTAGATGACACCACGAACAAGTGGACCCATCGTGGCATGCCACCTAACACAATGACAAGGCATGATATGTGGTGGCTAACATCATCTCCAGGATGATGTGGCACAAAACATGGCTAAGGATGTGTCCTGACACATGACCATTGTCCCAGCAAATAGGTCTGGGTTTGATGATGTGGCTTGACATATGGTATGACGTGTCAGGCCACCTAGACTAGCAGGGTACTACCTCGTGGCAGCTGACGTCACCTCATCGTCCACGCTTAACATGGAACCATGCACAACAATCGTGACCCAATTAGGGTCTAGGGAACCAACATTTCCAAAGGACCTCCATCGCGGACTCTCTAGTGCTCCAGTTATCTGTTGACTCGGTTAATCGGCTCTCTCTCTCTCTCTCTCTCTCTCTCTCTCTCTCTCTCTCTCTCTCTCTCTCTCTCTCTCTCTCGTTTATAAGCATAAAAAGGGATGGAAAATGGTGTTGGGACCTTGCCCCATTGACACTAGGTTTGACACGACTATGATAACGGGCCCGAGCCTCCAATTCTCTAGTGATCCAGTTAACCAAGGCTCTGTCCCTTGTTCCTGAGTCTTGGTGGTGATTGGACGACGGAGTTTTATCCTCCCCTCTAATCCAACGACTACCATTTCACTATGGTTTTAACATGAAAAATAAGGGGTTAAGGTTAAGCCAACCCAGATTCAGTGGTTTTGTGGGGACTGGTTACGTCATAGGCTGACGCTCGACTCTTCAACGGACAGTCGAGATCAGTTCACCACCATAAATCAATGACCATTGTTTCACTCCCAGTTTAATAGGAGTTTCATCGGATTAAGGACTAATTTCTAAACTTAACAACCCCATAATTCCTTCTAGACACCTAATTGAAGAATTTACATCTTGCAAGATTTTCATTTCATGGGTAGGGAACACATAGGGTTAGCAGCCTCCTCTAGCCTTCCTTACACAAGAATCACCATAAATTCATTAACTCTTTTGGGGATCATTTCAACAATTCATTCAACTTAGAATTCATAGTCATTCATTATGCTCAAACCATTTACATGAACATAATACAATTCACAACCAACATTAAACATGCATGAGGCAATTCAGGTAAAGCACATAGCACAAATCCATCCTATCAATTCAGATTTTAGAGAGATATTAACTAGTAAGCAAATACCAAGCATACAGAGAATACTAACTTGTGTATTCATTTCATCCCTTTCAAATTTACTTGGAGAGCTATGTAATTTTCATACAATTTGTGCTAATACACATATCTTTACAAGTGCAGAGAAAACACAAGAGAGACTTATCTCTTTTTAGGGTAAAGACTAGTCAAACCATCTCATTGTGGGTGAAGGCATTTCCACCCAACCATAGGCTCATATGCTTGATCTCTCTGCATTATGGCCACCCCAGTTCCATGATAGCACTAGGGAATTCTCTCAGTCTCTAAGAGAAATTTGAACAGTGAAGGTCACTCTCCTTCCCACGACCACTAGTTGAAAATTCCTTATACCCACCATGCCCAGGGCCATCCACGAGGTTTCTTAGGAACCCTCTTAGCACCAAGCTCACAGCCCTCCCAACTCAAGTCGGGTTTTGTTTTCACACCAACCACACGACACTTTCTGGCTCTAGTTCTCATCTGTCTATTCTCACACGAGGTATGTTTCTATTGCACCAGCTCCACTCTCGCCAACCCTTCACGCCAAAAATTCTTCTTTTGCATGCACTCATGTGCTTCTTCCCTTCTCTTTGCATCCCCTCGTGTGCTCATCATTTCTTCCTCTCAAATTTTCTCCCATGCAGATGGGTATTCCATGAATCCCCATGGACATACTAGTCCATTACTCCCATGCGTTTACGTGGGAGGTCCTTTTCAACTTCCCAACCATCCTCCATAAATGTTTTGCTTCAACTTTAAGTTAGAGGGAAATAAGTTCTATTTCCCCTAAATTAATTTAACAAGGTTTCTTGGGATCTCTTGACATAATGAACCCCTCTTTCCTTCATATAGTGGTATCATGGTTAGTACTCAAGGCTTCACCCATTAGTCAGCTGGTCGGATTTTATATTGCACCTTCACATTGTTTACAAGCCATAACATGGCAATATTATCTCCATGCTAAGATAATCATCATTAATCATAATTAATAACAAATTAATTAGAGAGATTAAAAATGGGAGTATAACATAGTTTATGATATGAGATGATATGTTTTGAATCATAAAAGGATTTGACCATCCTAATTCAATTCTTTGCGGAACGTTGCACTTCCATGATGAACTGTTATCATGAGATTTAATTGCGTTGACATCAATATTTTTTGGATGATAAGTTCATCGTTCCTGTCCTTAGTGACATTGATATTTTGATTGGTAAAGATATATATTCTTATGATTTGGATGTTGATAAGGAGTTTTTATAACATGGTTTTCCCTTATCATACTTGTATCGTTTTCTTGGTTTAATTTCGGTATATGATTTTCTTCACGCACTAATGGTACCTTGTTAATTGATGAATTTTGATGAGTAAGTACACTTGGAGCTTCGATCATTTGTACTCGAACATTTGACTTTGTCTCGACTTCAACTGGACTTGTATTTGTTCCTTTCTCTGCAACTTGGATTTTTACAGCTGATGATTTCTTGATTTCAATGGGATCAATCATTGTTTCCTTATCAATTAGCGATTCCTTACTGGTAAGTTTCTTTAACGTTTCTTTTTTTGACTTATTCTCACCTTTTAACATCTTAATTTGGGTGATCAAGTTTTTGTTGGAAGATTGGTTGTTGTCATTGATGTCAACCCTAGTCATGGGTTTTGGACCGAAAGATTGAAAAAGGTATTTGGACATGAAGGAAAATGCACATGCATATACAACACCCATGAATGGATAGTATACATCATGTTGTTTCCGGTGGTATGTGGCACGTCACATGGATCCTCATGGTTGAGGAGAAATGAATTTTTGAAGATGACAAAGTGAATTGAAGAAGGAAGTACATGTAGGCCCTGAAGATAATTAAAGAAAATAATTACAAAATAAGAAAGTGTCAGGTCGGCCCTAATGTTAAAAGGAATTGACATAAATGGTATAAATAAATATCATTATACATTCAATTGATACAAGTCGAATTTCAGAGGAAATAAGAAGTAAAAGAAGGTTGGATTTCAAGGGAGGATGAAGTCTTTTGGTGATGTGTTCTAAGGTATGTTATTTTCAGGTCATCTTATCATTTTTGCTATAACTTTTTTTCTAGAACGAGTCAGATGATGAAATATCTATGGTATTGAGAAGACATATCAAGGTACCTCTAGTAAAAAATTTAGCTCTTGATTCTCTATAATTATGGAGATACACTCTGTGGAAGATAGGGTTTGTGACCAATCCTGAAGCTAGTCAATAAACAGGTGTTCCGGGTAAAATAGTCATAACTTCTTCATACAGAATCCAAATGAAGTGGGACCACTTCCATTGGAAAGAGTAATGACTGTAGTTTCTTGTGTGTGAGTTTCAGAATCGTATGATAAATATTGAGTGTGGGGCATGATGTACAAGTTGGGTTTTTTTAATAGACCAGAATTGAATAAAGTCTACCATTCTTTCTATAACCTCTTTTTGGGGAGGATTCAAAGAGTGAAAATTGGAGGAGTTTCAGAGAATACATTGAGTGATATTATCTATAGGATCAGAGTACTCCAAGAATTGAAGAATTGCATAAATTGAAGAAATATCATGAAGCATTATCAGGTTCTATGTGATGATTGGTTGATGGTGATGATTTAATGTAAAGTTTTAATATATCTCATATATTCTTGGGTGGAAGGAAGGGGCAAGGATGGAGAGTTAAACTCTCTCTTGATATTGGAGGATTGTATCTTCCTCTTGGAGGTTTATCCCTCCCTCTACATTTGAAAGCTGTAGCTACCTTTGGAAGTCATTACTTCCCTTGAACAAAAACTATTGATTATTTCTCATATATTGTGCATGGTGTATTGGTGTAACTCTTATACTATTGTTCATTGCTCATTGGATATAATTGAATGGTTTAAGTATAAGTTGAAAAAGATTTTTAAATTGTACTTGATACTGATTCACCCCCCCCTCAGTATCAACAAATGGTATCAGAGTGGGTTACCCTCAGTACAGTTTAACCACTGGAAGGAAGATCCTAAGAAGAAATGGAAGACAAAATTCCAATGGGATTCCACCATTTGATGGAAGCAATTTTGAATACTGG
>ML786452.1:147360-158174 GCA_009831015.1 Picea engelmannii | reverse complement strand
TGATCGAGATGTTGAATTGGAAGAACCATCACGAGCAGGAGATTCAAAGAGTGGCCGCGAAGATCACCACCAAATTGGCCAGGAAAAACCATAATTGCATTTGTGTGGGATATGAGAATTTAGCTCTTAGATTATTGGGGTCCTAGTTTTAGATATGCTTGTTTGTGGTGGATGTTGGGCTATGTGTTTTGTTGTGTTCGGAACTGATTCCCTGAGAATTGAACGAGGAACCACCCATTGCCAGGTTTAGCCTTCATTTTTCCAAAATATTCACCACTTCAAAGTCAATATTTACATCAGTTTTTGTAAGCTGTAATTATTTTGTTTTGAAAAATTGACTTTTTCCCCCTTTAAATATAATGTCTCACAGCACTATTTGCAAAGTTTGTCGCAAAGATTTTAGGCTGTTAGTTTGCGGATGACAAGGGTTTTGCCAAAATTCGTTTCTTGTGCAAATAGAATACGATTCCCAAAAACTATCGATCTTGAAAGGATGGACACAAGACTTCTATGAAATTTCCGTTGCTGGTATTTTGAGGATAAGATTCACCAACTTTTGTATAACACAAGAATGTGCCTCTTTAAAACTATTGCTTTAGCAGGCCCATATAGACCTTAGTTGCCAAGGTCCAAACAAGCTGGACTGTTTCTCAATGGTTTATCCAGTTCTATAACCTCGCTTCACTTTATTTCTTGTTCTTTATATCTTTGGCTTTTTTCTTATGTTCTCTTGATTTCAGTGCATTTTTTCATATGTTAAGGTGATGGAAAGGTTTCCTTACTTGTTTAGGATTATTACAAAATATTGGAAAATGATTATGATGCTACAATGGATGCAATTCGATCAAATTATCTTCGTCTTGCTTTGGTAAGTTCCTTTACTGCTTTTCTGAATTGCTCTTTCCCAATGGTGTTTCTTATACGGTTCTTGGTATTGAGAATAGAATGACTTTCTGGATTAACATCTTTATTTCCTCATGAACATAATGGATTCCTACTAATGTTTTGACTCATTGTTTCACAGAAATGGCATCCAGACAAGCAACAAGGACAAAATGGCGCGACTCTAAAATTTCAAGAGATAAATGAGGCTTATAAAGGCAATGTCTTCTAAGATTGTTCCTTTTGACATGAAAAAACGTAATAGCATGGCTAAATTTTTTTAATGTTATTTAGTTTCAAATTGGTTTAAAAAAATTATAACTCTTTTTTATAGGTAAAAGTTAAATTTTTCAATGGTTTTTTTTTTAATTAAAATTAAATTATAATCAAAGTAGTATTTAGTTTTTTATATATAAAATTAAAATTAGAATTTTTTTACATTTAAATTAATATTCATTTTCTAATCTTATTAATCAAATTAAAATAAACATTTACATTTTTCCAAATAAAAATTTACATGAATTTCACCTAGAATCAAATTAAAATAAACATTTACATTTTTCCAAATAAAAATTTACATGAATTTCACCTAGAATTTCCATCCCTAACGTAGTTTCAAAATGGGTTTGGCTAAAAAAATTATAACTTTTCTTAAAATACAATTTTGATGTAATTTAGTTTCAAAATTAGTTTGGCTAAATTTTTTAATGTAATTTAGTTTCAAAATTAGTTTGGCTAAAATTTTTAATGTAATTTAGTTTGAGATTTGGTTTGGCTAGTTTGGCTAACCATTAACAATATATTACTCTCTTGTATTGATTTCATGTATTCAGACTTCCGCATTGTTTTCATATATTTAGACTTTGGCAAGTACTTGCTACCATGTAGCCTTGTTTTATTTATTGGCATCTGTTATGAAAAGGCTTGATTGTTATGGAGGTCACAAGCCCAAAATTCATGACCTTGCTCGTTGACGAATTGATTTGGCCCAATTAATGGCAGCGGTCTGAACTGACGACTTGATGGTAACCACAGGCTTTTCAGTCTTTGGCAATTATCAAACATGGAAGGTACTTGTGCCAGGGAAGACTGCACAGATAGACAATTGGCAGCGAAGCTTATGGTACTAATATTGAATGGTAGTTGAATTGAACCGATGCCCATTATTCTGATATTTGATTGCAGTTTTACCTTAACCAGGGTTTACCCACAATATCACCAAAAAAGACACAACAACCTTTAACATCGATACATCTACACTCTAGTGACTTTACTATACAATTGTGACCATTTTTTTTTCTGTATTTTATGTTGTCGAAAACTTGGAATACTACAGCTACAAATGGTGCCCAAATTCCCCAATTTTGTATGCCTTGCAATTTATTGTACTAGTGTCGAAAACTTAATATACAAGTAACAAGAGCTTTGAATCTTTTTTTGTTGCAGAGTATTTTTTCTTTTCTTTTTTATGATATGGCAGTGGAACGTCTTTCTTCAATAGATTTTTAAATGGCCAAAGGTCAAGTTTTGGTCAAAGACCTGAAGTTCCAAGAACTTTGAAAATTTTAGTGGCCAAAGGCCTACAGTGACGTTGCCAAGGGAAACAAAAATTTGACCATGTGTCTGGTAGCCAAAGGCTAGGATCAGACTTCCTTTGATACCAAATGTAGCATGAACCAATTTGTTTCAGACTACACACATCCAATATATAAGGAATAGTACAAAGAAATCCATAAGGATACTTAAATAAATGTATATAAGAATATGAATATGAATGATAGATGGTACAACTGAGAATGAGGGTTGTATATATACCCACGCAAGGGTGCCCTTTCATGAAGAGATGGAACCTTTCATTATAAGGTGTCTCTTCATTATTAATCATTAATTATTGATTATTTATTAGTATTTATATTTATGTCGTTACATTATGGTCCACTACATAGGCCTATAAAGCATGTGAACTTGGTAAATGTAGATTTAATTTATCCATCCATCTCACCAACTCAAAACACAAAATCGAATCTAGGAGAATATTTTAAGAGGAAGAGTGAGAATTAGGGTGGCAAGTAAGGGCCAAAAACATTAATGGCATGCCACAAGCCTATACTATATTCCACTTTCAACATAACTTGGTATGGTATAGAGGTGTCACATGTTTGTGTTATGTATATAACATTAATAAATTAAAATGGAACAAAAAACTAAAGTTTTACCTTTAATGTGGACTAAAAAAAAAAAGAAAAAAAAAAACAATATGAAGAAAACCAACATAGATTCTTTTTAATTGCATATATTTTAAGTACCAAGAAGTTTGCAGTTAATTTTTTTTATCACTCTCCATGCTTAATAAATTAAGGGTTTTTCAAAGCCCTCCTCCTACAACAAGTTTAGTATCAATAGCTTATCAATCTTACGATTCATTGTAGCTAGTTGGTTTTGTTGATATTATGGTAGCTACATGAGGTATTAACCTCCATCTGTAACCTTTGACAAGACTAGAATATTATTGGAAGCAAGAGAAACCCTAAAACGTTGGATAATAACCCTAGGAGACAAGTCGTCTCAAGAGAATATTTAATATTGAGTTATTATCCTCCGGAAAGAGAAGTCAACCCATTCAAGTGAGACAGAGCAGTATAAATAGAGGACGCTAGAGCTCATTTGTCATACACAGTCTCACAACAACATAAGACCAGTGGTGCGCAAGTTTGGAGAGGAGTTGCAGCTGTAGCTGCAGCTGCAATTGCTGCAACTGGCATTTCATTTTTGGCTTGGACTTTCTCTTGGTTATGGTTTGGACTTTCTGCTTGGCCTTTGGTTATTCTTGATTGGTGCGCTAGCCTTGGAGAAAGGTGCACTACTTTGGTTGGCTATTGGATTGCTTCCGGAATTATTTTATCTGTCAAGGTTAAGGTGCTCGGGGGTGGCTTTGTGCCTATGGTTGGGTGACAATATTGCTATATTGTCTACGATGAAACAAACACACCTATTTTTCTAACATGTTATGAACCTGCACTATCTTCAAATAGTCTAACTGCTGGAAGATAGATTAGGAGGATTTGCTCAGTTATAGTTGTAGTCAAAGTTTTGCTACAACAACAAAACCCTAACACTCTTGCTAAGGCACCTTAAGTGAAGAACTTGACCTAATTCCTTGATAGACTAGTGCGCCCTCGCCTAGCGCACCTCTTAGTACTCTCAGCAAGCCAAGGCATCAAGTTTGAGTTTTTGGTCAAAGTCAAAGGTTGACCAAGTGAAAGCAGTCACGACTTACTCTATGAAGTCAAAAAACAAGTTAGAAGAGGATTCTAACTTCAAAGCATGGAATACAAGGATTGACATCATCCTTGCCAAGAATAAAGTGTTGGATATCGTGAAAGGGAAGATAATGGAACGACAGTTTGAAGCATGAAAAGAGAAGGAACCTCAGAACGTTCTAGTTATGAATAAGTTTAGGACAATGACATCAATGTTATGAGTATCATAGTGGACTCTGTAAAATACCACTTGATACCCTACATCTCTCATCTTGACTCATCTAAGAAGATGTATGATGCCCTAACTAACCTCTTCTCAGTCAGAAACATTAGACAAGTAATGAGTTTGAAGAATGAGCCCTGTGACATGAAAATGAATGTTGATGATAGCATAACATCATACTTTGTAAGGATCTCTTTGTTAAGAGATCAACTACAAGCTATTGAAGAAATCATTTCAGAAAAGGAACTAGTAAATATAGTACTCAATGGCCCTCCCGAGACATGGGATGCATTTGCCGCAAGCATGAACACAAGAAAGGAGTATCTCACATTTGAAGAACTTTGGACTTGTTGTGCACTAGAAGAATCAAGGATTAGCGCAAAAGAAAAATCCCAAAAGGAATATTATGATAAAGCCTTCACAACAAAATTCAAGAATTTTATGAATAAGAGGAAGTTTTGCTTAAGGAAGAAACCAAATCAAGAAAGGGATATGTCAAAAATACAATGTTAGTCAATAATAGATTGCCAATACAATGCCAAGACTAAGACCAAATCACCAAGAATAAACTAGGACTAAGCATGTGCCTCTCTTCTCCTTCCTCCTGCAACTACAACTTCCTTCAAAAGATGCGCACTAGAAGTGTGAGTGAGTGAATGAACAATTGAGGCGCCATCCTCACTTATAAATACTAGTTGAGGAGGCGCTAGGGTTATGTCTCTTCACTTAGTAGGGCTGACTTCTTCCAAGAGTGCTTAAAACCACTTTATAAACCCTAGGGGTTGTTGACGATAAAAATCGCAACGAGGAATTCGTCCACAAAGTATTGCTAAAGCCTATTATTTATAAGCTAATGATATCTATAATACTAGTAGGTGGGACCCCTTGTAGATTGGAAGATCAAAGATAATATTGTTATACATTTTATGTTGTTGTTCGATGATGCTTACAGGGATCTACATGATTGATGATGAAATATTGGTTCTATTTGCGACAAATGGCAGATGGATAATGCATTCTATGTGTGGGTTTCATTACTCTAAAATATCAATTCCATGTCATGATGGCTTATGTGAACTGTTATTACTATGCTATTGGCACCATGATCTATTACATGTTACACCTGCACAAAACACATGTTAGTCATGACAAAAAATAAAAGAAATATGGAATAAATCTAAGGAGAAGAAATTAAACTATGCTATACTATGCTACACTATATGCATTTGAAAATTAAAAGGGTTGATGTTAGTCCTAACTAGCAATGTTAGTAGATGTTAGTGGTTATACGATATATTGAGTCATATGAAGGCACATTTGATATGCGTTGTGGTATGTTTGGCAATGGTTAATGAGATATAAGGTGGTGCACTTGGCAAGTAATGGATGTTAGTTTCCATGCATGGATTAATTGATGGTTGCATGACATGTACTAAGTAATTGAATGAGTGGAGGATGGAAGCAATGTGCATTTACTGCACGTCACTCCATACCTCTCCCTTTGGTCATCACCCTAGCTTGGTTATTGTTCAATTGTTGTTCGTTGTGGTTAAGCTTTGACTTTCAGGCGAGGGAAGAACTACTCAACCAAGTTCGCGTTTTTAAGGCTTTTTGGTTACAGGTATGTCTTTTCCACCATCCATGAACTTGCTTTGGTTATGAAATAGATATTGGCTCGGTGATGTATAGGTCTGTGCTTTTCTTGAGACTGCCAACTATGTAAACTTGTGATATTTCTCTGGAATGGTTGGTTCTGTGTATTTGTTAAATGAAAAATTGGATAGTTGAAGTCATGATTTCATTGATGATTCTGTGTGGTGGAAGCCATGACGGTTCTCTGTTGTCTTATGGGTTTTGGTTGAAGGGTTTCATTCGGTCCAGATTTGTTGGCCATCTCCACACAGTTCTTGTAAACATACCCAGTCGTATTTGGTGTTATAGGGTTGTTGTGTTTTGATTTTGAACCACCTTGGGTCATTGCATATCGTTTTCACTTGGTTGTGGGCTTGTTTATGTTATTGATGTTTGCGTAGTTGGTTATGATGGTTATTATGCCAAGGGGCTTGCTTAAGGGTTGGTTGTTATTTCATGGCTTTGTTTTTTATATCAGCATTATTCGGTTGATTGGGAAAACCACGAGGGTTATGCCCTGCGTGCTCTCGGTGTTATTACGGGCCAGTAAGAAGCCTCTGCTCCTCTGTTCATAGTCTCTCGTACCTGATGTGAACTGTCACCCTACCTTGCACGCTAATGGTTATGTGGCATGTGCGTCCACCATGTTGTCTCCAAGGGTTCTCACCTGTTGTTGGTGTGGTCGACTCCAGTCTCTCTGTGTTGGTTCCACCGAACGAACCCTTGATTATTCAAAGCCCGATTATGATATTTGAGCCAGTTATATCCTGTCGGGTATATTGTTGATTGTTATGAGTTGATAGAGTAGCGTTGAGAGTGGTTGTTCATTGGCTCGTCTATGTTAATAGAATTGATAGGGGTTTTTATTATTGGTATATACTCGTTGCATTATTATGACAAATGAATCGATAGCTTGGGGTGGTTTAATTGATTGATTTAAGAAATGAAATTGGGCATACAGTTGTTGCCTCTTGTATTGTAACAGTTGGGTTGTTAACTCAACATTATTTTATGGTTTGAGTAAGTCACAACGATGCTTCTTGCATTCTGCGTTGGTCTGTGTGTTTTCCTACAGCATGGTATAAGTTGAATGATGGTTGTTGTTACAGTGTGTTTAAATTGCCCAATCGGGATTGTTGCAATTTAAAGTATTGTAGTTGTGGCTTGGTTGTCCACTGTGTATGTTTTATGGATATCGTCCACCGAATTGTTTGACTTCACCATCAGAAATGGGCACGAGTAACAGTATGGTTTCATTGCAATTTAATTGTTAAATTGATTAGAGGAATGGAATCGGGCACGATTTTAAAAGAACTTGTGTCTGTGTTTGATTTAAGGAAGCATTTCATGGACAGTGGTTGATGTTTTGATGCTAAACAGAGTGAAAACAAGTGACTGTGTGTTCATTTGGAATTTGTTTAAATATTAAATGGGACAAGTAAGAGGAAACAAAGTTCTTACACAGGATGTTCGAAGGTTATGTTGATTTTGAATATGATGGCATTGTGTTAATTAAAAGTGTTAAAGTTTTAAATGTGAACAGTGGGCAAGTTTAACAGACGGAAATGGTTAAATTATACACGGTAATTATTTGGTTAGTGTTGGATCGTTTGCATTAAATACACAATTGTTTTATGGATTACTTAATTGATTTTATGAACAGTATCTGCTCTATTTCCCTATCATTATTTCACTTTTCGCTAATTACAATCCCCCCACCTTCTCATATTCATTATCCACTCCCTATTCCTAAAATTTAATTAAAGTTAAAAGAAACTCTATATTGTGACAATTTAAGATTGCAGGGATGGATTACAGTGATATATTCTTCGGTTTAAATTACAGTTGATTGTTGTTGTCTATGAGCAGTAACCATGATCTTTTCCCCCTCATTTTAACATTTTTCGCTCAATACAACCCCTTGCATATCCCAAAACCTTTGTTCACCCCCTACTCATTGACAACTATTAAACAATTTGTATGGATTGGATTGCATGACTCTGATATGTTGCTGAGCCAAAATTTATTTCATATTTTAAAAGGAGTTGTCATGTATGGTTGTTAAAGAAACTATTTGCTAATCAATTATGCATACAAGAATGAGTTTTTTCAGTCGAGGTAGCCATGGCAGAGGTAACCAAGGAAGAGGTAACTGGAACAGGGTCCCTAGAAGGCCAAGATTCTCCATACAGGCCCCTGGTGTCCCCGTGTATCCTCATGTCTCACTACAGCCTGAAGTTCCCGAGAACGACGAATGGAAAGAGATTGTCCACCCGACAGTCTCTCAACATCGTGACTAGCCCAATTTGTCTTTACCTGCTCCCCCACCTATCAATCAAATTGTCCAAGTTGCCCCTGTCCACTCACCAGTTCAGTCTTCCCATGCTAGCAAAAGGTTGAAAACCGAGGCCCACCATGCCCCTGACAAAGGAAAAGCCATTGTTGCCCCTTCCTCACCCTCCAATGGCTCTGATAAATCTGAGTCTTCCCGCATGCATTTGAGGGATGATTGCTCTCATGTGATTAGTGAGATTAGGCCTAAAGGCTCAGCACAACCAAAGGAAAATTCAGAGAGATCAAAAGGTGACAGCAACAACAAGGGAAGGATTGCATCTCAGAGTGGGAAATATGGATTTTAAGTTTTTATTTATTTATTAATTATTGAGAACAGTTGACTTCAGAAATTTTGGACAGCATACTATTTTTGGATATATGAGTAATATATTTTGGAAATAATTTCAAATATCATTGAGATGAATTGTCAAATATGAATGTGATGATGGGAGTCACAAGGAGGGATGTTTTGTTTAATTAACTAGTTGTGTTATGATTGTTAAAAGCTAAAGGGAGTCACAAGGGGTCCCACCTACTAGTTATTATTTATTTAAAAACCCTTATTATGATTTATTACTTTCCCCCCTAACTAAAAATTTGGTTGAGTTTTAGTTAACTTAACTAATGAAGTAGTTCAACTACTTCAACCAATTCTAATTTTCTTAAAGGCAAAAGGAAAGGAAGGAACAAGAGGGGAATAGAAGGAGAAGCATACTAAGGTTTTCTCTTTGATTTTTTGTTGAGAAAATTTAGTTTTCATTCATTCCTTAATTCATTAGAAGCCAAAAAAAAATTTATGATAGAAGGGACCTATTGTAGACAACAAGATTCAAGGCTGAATTACATCATTCAGATACTTGTTTTTCAGAGGTGTTGATCTATCTTTAATAGTCTGTGTAGACTTGTTTGTTTGTGAATTAGTTTTCACGACTCACAAAGGCTATTGTGCAGAGTCTAGTGGGCAGCAATCTGTGGCAAGTTGATCCATCTTTTCAAGTTCAGTTTTTGATTTTATGTCAGAAGTCCTTTTGTATGTTTCATGAGGGACGTCTAAGTTTGACTTTGGTCCAAAACTTCCTCGGGAAATTTTGTAAAGATAACGATTCTTTGATGAATTGGAATGAAATAAAGAATTTCTTTATGTCTCATATGTGTTGATTATTGACTTGGTGTCTTTACTTCTGTCTCTATATTTGTTTCAACATCTGATATGTTCAGAAAATTACATAAAAAATGTTTTTTTCAACAAGCTTTTAATTATAAAAAAACAGCCTAAGCACTTGTAAACAACACTTGTGAATTAGGATATCAATTTTGATGGCTATAAACATAGGGTGATATTCTTGTCTATCTTGGTTTAGCTAAGCAGGATCTGAAATTTTTTGAGTAAGATCATCTCATATCGTTTCCTCAACATTTATTTGGTGACCATATTGGGGAGATCTTCAATATCTCTCTAGTTAATTTTTATGCTTGATTGGCATCGAATATGTTAAGCCCTAATATTGGCTCATTACCACTTAATTGGGGCATATTAGATTAGTAATGTTATTTTATTTATGTCGGCTTTAGGCCATTAGTTGTGATTTAGATTAGTAATGTTATTTTATTTATGTCGGCTTTAGGCCATTAAAACCTCCTAGTCTCCTATATATACCAAGGAGACATTTTCATTTTGAATCATCTTGTACTTGAACATTTAAGTGGGGTAAAAGGAGGTTGCCCCCTAGAAGAGGCTTATTATCTGAAACTATCTCTTTTTCAAGGCGTTGAGTACCTTTCCTGAAGTTTTTCTATGCTATATTGATGTTTGGTTCTTAACATATGGAATCAGAGCTCAAGGTCTTGGGGTTTCGCTGCTACATCTGAGACACCGTGGCATTTTCGCTATAACTTTTTTTCTACAACGTTTCAGGAGGAACGGCTTAAAGGGTTTTTAGAAGACGGATCAAGGTACGTTGTGTTCAAAATTTAGCTCCTGAGGCCTTATACTTTCAGAGATACAGCCGGTACAATATAGGGTTCTGGAATCATCCTGAAATGAGTCATTGTAGAATTTTTGCTATAAAAAGTTTTCTGTAACGTTTCAGACCCTGAACTCCAGAGAAAATTTACAAAAATTAGTATTTTATCTGTGGAAAAAATTTCAGCTTCTGGGTCATCTTAAATTTGTAGATACACCCTGTGTAAGATAGGGTATCTGACAAGCCCCATTGACTAGTCTCGAGAAGGTGTTCTAGGTAAAACAAGCATAACTTATTGCTGGAGTATCCAAATTGAGTGGGACTGGTTGCATTGGATCGTGGACAGTCGGTAGTACTTTGAGTGCGAGTTTCAGATTTTGATATCAATTATTGTGTGCGGGGCACACTATACAAGTGAGATCTCTTGGAAAGGCCAAAAATCAGCAAGTTGTGGGGAAGTTATCGTAAATTCCACTTGGCACATCCAATTTTGATCAGACCTGTGGAATTGAAGAGAAG
>ML786452.1:86099-143047 GCA_009831015.1 Picea engelmannii | reverse complement strand
CTTGTACTTGAACATTTAAGTGGGGTAAAAGGAGGTTGCCCCCTCGAAGAGGCTTATTATCTGAAATTATCTCTTTTTCAAGGCGTTGAGTACCTTTCCTGAAGTTTTTCTATGCTATATTGATGTTTGGTTCTTAACAGAATACATCTATTTTTCTGATATTGATTCTTTGATTGTTTTATTTCTTAATGATTGTGCCTATTGCAAGGCAACCCAATGTTGAACCCAGTCTTTAAGATCAGACCAACATTTCTTTGAATTTGTTCAACACCATTTTAGACACTGTCAATACTCGTGATGAGCTTAATCATTCATGGGCAACAATTGAACGAGATATTAGTGCCCAAGAACGTTGGGAAGCTAGACGTAGACAGCCTAGAAATCAGCAGTAATTTTCCTATTCCTTCAGTTTTGGGCTTACTTTCATGTCCTTATACTCTCGTGTTTCTAGAAGAAGAAGAGGCTTATCACCCGAAATTAATCCTATTACTGAAATAGGAAGGAGGAACGTTGTGTTATCAACCCAACAAAGTGCTCTAAGGAGAACTTTGTCTGATTCATCCAACTCGTATTTCTTTCCCTCACCTATCATCCACAAGATGGCATCTAATGGTGGCTCTGGTGGCACTGGATTTGCTTCCTCCTCTCAGTCTTCAGCTTCGTCAGTGATTGGTAGCTTATATAGCCACCATATCCCTGTCCAATCTACCACAAATCCCACCAAAGTCATTAAAAAGTATGGGCTTTTTCAGTTTGAAGAAGACGCCACAACCACACCGTGGCATGTGTCCTCTCCTCTTAACCTAGCACCTGCTACTCATACACTTCCTAATTTCAAAGAGTATCTCTCTAGGTTTTCGGGAAATAACATTGTCACTACAAACGAACACCTAGTAGCATTTTCTAATGCTTGTCACAACATAGGAGCCAATGACAACGATACTTGCATGTGCTTATTCGTCAATTCCTTGGAAGGAAAGGCTGTAGCCGATTTCTTTGACCTTCCTCCTAAGATTCTGTCTACTTGGGAGGAGTTAGTCTATTGGTTCAGATCCACCTATGGGCAATCTAAAATCCCAATTGAGCAGTTACGGGAGTACAATAACAGCGCCTATAAGGATGGTGAGACCATCAATTCCTTCAACTTGTGTTTCACGAAGCTATACAATCAAATCCCTGAACTCATTCGACCTCATAACCAAGCCGCTTTCATGCATTACTACAATGCATTACCTTCCCCGTATCGTCACAGACTTGAGGAAAAATTCATTGATAACCTCGGCTCTGCTCTGCATACTTGTTTAGAGTACAAAGAACAGCTCGAAAGAACGGGTCTTCCCCAGGAAGAATTGGTTAAACATACAGACATGTCCGCCCTCTTACAACTAATACAGAGTATGGATAATCATATGATAGCATACAAGTGAAAGGGAAATGTCTCCCCTCTAACCCCTGGAGCTTCATCCTCTTCTGCATCCCCCTTTAGAAACCCAATTGAAAATAATTTTCAACCCAAGGCTATCTTGCCTCGAAGTTGGTGTAACTTTTGTGAGGAACACCACGAGGAAGCCACATGTGAGGTAAGGAAGAGTGTCAGAGATAAGATCTTTGGTAAAAGACCAGAAACTACCATCGTTGTCCCAGATTTTGCAGAGCCAGAAGATGTCATGATCATCAATACTAGGAACAAATCCTATGCTCCCAAAGGCAAATATGATCATGCCCGCAATTCTTCTATCCCAAGCTCATCATCACCAGCTACTATAGTTCATGTTCCTGAGGTTCCTGACAATCAAGGAACAAATTCCCCTCTCCCCTCTTCCAAATACAATATTCTGAATCATTTGGCCAGTATCAAAGCATATGCCACCCTCCTGGACATGGTTGTCGTCCCTAAACAACAGAGGCATCTAAAACAATTCATGGAAGGAAAGGCTTTCATTATAGCCAACCTCTTTGAAGAGGTGAATGAAGAGGATTCATTTGTAAATAAAGTAGGTGTACATAACTTTAGATACCCTGTAAAAAATCGCCTTTTTTATATTTATGTAAAGATTATGGATAAGATCGCCCATTGTTGCCTCATTGATGGCGGTTTGGGCCCAACTGTGATGTCGAAGATTATTAAGGAAGAGCTAGGCTTGTCTTGTACAAATGAAAACACTAAGAGCATGCTCTCTTATAATAGTTTACAAAAAACAACCATATGCGAGATTAAAGATGTGACCTTAGTTTTGTGTGCACACCCTGAGATAAGGACAACCCTTAGTATTCAGGTAATTGACATGCCAGTAAGCAATTACTCAATCATCTTGGGAAGAGATTGGCAAGCCTTGACAGGTGGATACCTCTCACTCGACGAGACACACTTATCTATTCCTTAGAATGGAAAAAACATTATAGTCCTTAGAGAGGGAAGGATTTCACGTTACATAGAAAGTGTCCCACAACCTAATGAGAACTATATTGAAGAGGACCTAGGGGTGTATTCCATATTTGCTGAGGAGAATAACATTCCCTGGGAACAAATTGATTTGGATAATGGTATGTGGTGCATGCACTTTGATGGTTCATGCTCTAGTGAAGGTAACGGAGCTGGCATAATCTTGTACTCTCATGTTGGGAACATTCACAGTTTTTCTTACAGGTTGGAGTTTGCTTGCACAAACAATGCCACTGAATTCAAAGCTTTATTATTAGGCATTGAAACCACCTATAATCTTGGTTGTGGTCACCTTTCAGTTTTTGGAGATTCCGAGCTTGTTGTGAACCTCATACGTAAGATATACTCTCCTAGCAACAAGTTGATGAAACGATACACCAGGTCTGTTTGGGCACTTATCTTGAACCTATTATCTTTCAGCATCACTCATGTTAAGAGGGAATTGAACTCAATGGTTGATCGATTAATTGTTTTTGCAGCCTCTCCTAATCAACAACTTCAACCACACAGACCTGATTGTACTTTTCAATCTCTATATCGTCCACATATCCCCGACAATATAGAATCTTGGCAAATCTTCCCTAACGATGAGAGCATTTGTGCTTTCATTCAAAATGAACCTTTTAAGCCCAAGGAAATTATATCCATAAAAGATAACAAGATTCATAAAGGCTTGACTCCTCTAGAGAGTTTGTTTTCATCGAGTGATGTAGGTAATAAAGAGAAACAGAAAGAAGAGGAGTCAAAAAGGAAGGTGGGTGAAACCATCTCCTTGAACATTGGGACACCCGAGTCTCCAAAGAATGTTAAAATAGGTGCCCAATGTTCTCATAAAGAGAAAATAAAGTCTGACAAGATACTTGGTGAATTTCAAAATGTTTTTGCTTGGTCTTATGAGGATGGTTTTGATCCTGGTCTTATACAGCATGGCGTTCCCATCAAGGAACGCATGAAACCAGGTAGGCAAAAACAAAGACCTGCCAACCCTACATTGGAAGCAACTATTCGAAGTGAGTTGGAAAATTTCTTGAAGGTTGGAATCACCTTTCCGGTCAAGTACCCTGAATGGGTTTCCAGATTGGTTCATGTTATGGAGGTCACTGATCATAGTAGCTTCTGCATTAATTATCGCACATTCAATCAGGCTATTATGAAAAATCCTTTCCCTCCTCCTAATATGGAGATGATTCTACAACAAGTTGTAAGCTCGCAGATGATAACCTCACTTGACAGTTTTTTTGGTTACAATGAAATCAAGGTAAAAAGGGCAGATGCTTAGAAAACCACCTTTATCACTAATTGGGGTACCGTGACTTATGAACGCATGCTTTCTAGCTCACCTGATGTAAGTACCACCTTTAAAAGAACTATACAAATAACTCTTGACGAATTGATCAATATTCATATCTATCTTGTTGATCTAATTATATACGTTAGAGGGTTGTTAATTACCTCGGAGTTTCAAAATTTTTGGTTGGGTCCTTTCAAGATCGCTTTTGTCCTCGGTACTAACTCTTACATTCTAGAAGATTTACAGGAGAATTTGTTTTCCTACAGCACTAACGGTTCTCACTTGAATCATTGCGTGTAACCAACTTGAAAAGTTTTAATGTTGTTTGGATTTTCTGTATATTAGTAGTCTAGCTCTGCTTTCTTCTTCTTTTTTCACTGTTTTTCATTTCTGCTTTTCAGTAGTTTGATTCCTTCTTTCTGTTTTTAACAATTTCCTGATGCTTTTACATTTCTGTCACTTTATTTCTGTTGTTTTAAATTTTGCAATTTTAATTCTGTCATGATTTTTAGTGCTTTTTCGTCTTTTAGTTGATTTTGGTCAAGAATAAGATGTTGGATCAGTTCTGCCACAGTGACACTCCTGCAAGATATTGTTAGTCAATAACAATCAAGCTTACACAGTTGTAACGATGTTCCCCCTGATTATACTTGAATTTGTTATCTGCTTTTGCTATTGTCTTATAAAAAAATTGGCCATCTCTCGCTTCTTCTTTCCATTTCTTCATCCATTTGAAATTTAAAAGAGCAAGTCCATAATTTTTCTCCTTGAAGTAAAGAGCATACTTCAGTTGAATGATTATGCATACAGGGATAAACCCCCTCATACTTAACATTTTCATGAGTTATTCCCAAATTCCCGGTCATTTTTCCATTAAATCCGTTCACTTCCCCCTGTTGCATAATCTTCCTGGTTATATCTTCTTGATCTGTTGTTCTTGGTCTGCGAAAACATGTGTTCTGAGTTCTAAATCTGTTGAAAACAAATTTCCCTGTGGAGTCGCCAGTTTGTTGGAGATAAAAATCGCAACGAGGAATTCGCCCGCAAAGTATTGCTAAAGCCTATTATTTATAAGCTAATGATATATATAATACTAGTAGGTGGGACCCCCTTGTAGATTGTAAGATCAGAGATAATATTGTTATACATTTTATGTTGTTGTTCGATGATGCTTATAGGGCTCTACATGATTGATGATGAAATACTGGTTCTATTTGCGACAAATGGCAGATGGATAATGAATGCTATGTGTTAGTGCTAGAAGTTGCCCCTAGACTGCTATAGGGTCAAGCCTAGCACATCTTCGGTTATTGCAATGATTTTATAAATAAGGATGTGTTTTGGGTTTTGAAAAAAGGTGGATCAAGTAAAGTGAAAGAGAAAGAATAAAAGGATAAGCTTAAATGCATATCAATGAATCACCATTGGGTATGGAGTCAAGTAAACACTCTGTTAGATTGAAGGCCAGTGAACTGCATATCAGATAAAATACTTATTTGATGATGGATAGAAGAATGGAGAATGTGACAAATAGTAAAACATCCACCAAACAGAGATTCTCTCTACAAAATGGATCTAACAGGTATGTGAACAAAACACACAAACAACAGGCGGATCACAACAAATCTTCCTGCTCAAGAATCTATTGTTTATGGACATTCATTGATTCTCAATGGTTGTAACTCATTCAAGCAAGAGGGAAAAACAGAATGGAAAATGAAGAAATCACAATCTAACAACATAACTCACAGGGATGTTCAATGTTAGAAATGAATGCTTAATAAAATTGCCCATAGGCTTACAATGCTCATACACAGGCCGACTAATCAAATTCTTCTCCAGGCCTTACCCTCTCGGGCCTCCTCTCCCCGGTCTACTAAAACATGAAATATATATATATATATAATTATAATCAAAGTTATCTCTACCATTTAGGCATCAAATCCTATCTCCATACTAAAAGAAATCTAAAAACGGTTGCATTGTCTCTCGAATTGTCAAGGCTAGAATTAAATCCCCCTCATATATGTAATTGGCAATGAAATCCATAAAAATATGGAATATATCTCTGTCATCGTTGATCTTTTTGCTGGAAATATGGAATTATCTCGATGTCCCGAAAAACTCTCCCTCCAATGTCAACAAAATCTGGGATCTGCCCTGTTGATTACTAACCAAATGCCTAAGAGTATGGAATTTGTTGTTGACTTATCAATTAGTTGGAAAATGACTTGAAAGGATGTTAACTGATATTCCTCCTCTGTTGTCGAGTGTTCACTTGAAATCCTCTGTCACCCGTTGAACATTAATCCAATGCCTCCACACATAATTCTATGCTTTGAAAGGTAAATTTATGAACTGGTTGTCTACAGAATCAATCCCATACAAGCCAAATAACATCGACCAACCATACTGCATTGAGAAAGCATGTGAATACCATGATATAGAACTACTAGTGCAGAGTCTAGAGATCGTTACTTTGTAAATTAAATAGCTACCTAGTTCCATCTCTTTGGCATCTCCAAACCCGTGAGCTCTAATGACTTTAATTGTAAATTTAACTCCATCTTTAGATTTGTTTGATGCTTGGACTTGGTTGTGTGGCTTTCACATTTTCTCTTGATTGCTTGATGGCATTGAGTATTGACAATTGGCTCCTAACTACAAACTGTGGATTCGTAGCATTTGTGCTTGACTTTTTGACACTTGTGTTGTTGGCAGTATTTGATAGTGCTTTGGTGTGAGCCTTGCTTCAGGTATCCACTGTAGGAGATTTAATGATCTTGTTGTCACTTTGATGCCCAGAAGTTATGCGTTCCACCACTAAGATCTGAATGTTCCCTTGTTTTTATACCAACTGGTATGAATGTGAACACATAGATCTCCATAAAGCTACGGGCATGTGTATTTGGTTTTTGATCATACATTTTATAGGTTTATGAAGGCCTCAAAATAAAACCCTGTCACTGCAAATGAGAGCCCATATGATAGGGCCAAACAAAACCAGGATTTGAAAGCACCTTGTGGACACACTTGGTGTTAACCCTCCTTCATTTCCAATACTGATAACAAACACTAATGTTGCCTCCTGACACCTGGACGATTTTCAAACATCCATTATCAATGCAGTAATGATAATGCTTGAGAAGATAGATCTGTAGTTCTTTCACCATCTCTTTGCGTCTGGAAATCCTGGGTATTTTATCACAACTGTCTTGAATTTATATTTATTCATGGGTTCCCTCCATGTTGCGCTGCCTAGATTTGACAATTATCCTTTGCCCCATCGAATCTGCCTTTTAACTCGACATAATGTGCAAACTAAAACCCTGATGGGCTCTCTCCTCGTGGCTTAGTCTAGGCGCTTGTGCACTGGCTCTTGACTCGTGTACTGTGTGTTGAAGCTAACAGATGTTACCCTATGGGAGATTACTGGCACTCGATGATGCTTGGTGGCGTACTTTAACTTTGCTTTTGGTATATATCTTGCATGTATCGGGTGAAGAGCAACCTCATGCGTTTAAATATGCCAGTAGTTTATATATATCGACTTGTAGTGCAAGGGACTTGGTCCCTCCTCGTCGTGGCTTGGTGTAGTGCTAATGCGCTGACTTTTTTACTTGACTTGTGTGATGTATGACTGCAGGTGTGCAGCTTCAAGGATTGAAGATTGTCCTCCGGGCGCAACAATGTTTTGATAAAAAACCAACCCTCTTCTCCTCGAGTTAAAAGCTCGGCACTACTTTTAGCATATACAATACTAATGCTCCGGAACAACCTTTTCCGGTGCTACAGGAATAACCTCATTCCCGCAAGAAGAATAACCTCATTCCGACGACAAGATGAAAATTGAATATCTGGTATCTAGATGCTAACACTATGTGTGGGTTTCGTTACTCTAAAATCTCAATTCCATGTCATGATGGTTTATGTGAACTGTTATTACAATGATATTGGCGCCATGATCTATTACATGTTACAACTGTACAAAACACATGTTAGTCATGACAAAAAATAAAAGAAATATGGAATAAATCTAAGGAGAAGAAACTAAACTATGATATACTATGCTACACTATATGCATTTGAAAATTAAAAGGGTTGATGTTAGTCCTAACTAGCAATGTTAGTAGATGTTAGTGGCTATACGATATATTGAGTCATATGAAGGCACATTTGATATGCGTTGTGGTATGTTTGGCAATGGTTAATGAGATATAGGGTGGCGCACTTGGCAAGTAATGGATGTTAGTTTCGATGCGTGGATTAATTGAATGGATCAATTGATGGATGGTTGGCGTATACTAAGTAATTGAATTAGTGGAGGATGGAAGCGATGTGCATTTATTGCACGTCACTCCATACCTCTCCCCCTGGCCGTCACCCTAGCTTAGCTATTGTTCAATTGTTGTTCGTTGTGGTTAAGCTCTGATTTTCAGGCGAGGGAAGAACTGCTCGACCAAGCTCGCATTTTTAAGGCTTTTTAGTTACAGGTATGTCTTTTCCGCCATCCATGAACTTGCTCTGGTTATAAAATAGATATTGGCTCGGTGATGTATTGGTCTCTACTTTTCTTGAGACTAGAAACTATGTAAACTTGTGATATTTCTCTCGAATGGTTGGTTGTGTGTATTCATTGTAAATGAAAAATTGGATAGTTGAAGTCACGATTTCATTGATGATTCTGTGGTGGAAGCCATGAAGGCTCTCTATTGTCTTATGGGTTTTGGTTGAAGTGTTTCATTCGGTCCAGACTTGTTGGTCATCTCCACACAGCTCTTGTAAACAAGCCCAATCGTATTTGTTGTTATGGGGTTGTTGTGTTTTGATTTTGAACCACCTTGGGTCACTGCATATCGTTTTACCTAGTTGTGGGCTCGTTTATGTTATTGGTGTTTGCGCAGTTGGTTATGATGGCTATTATGCCAAGGGGCTTGCTTTAGGGTTGGTTTCTATTTCATGGCTCTGTTTTTATATCATCATTATTTGGTTTATTGGGAAAACCACGAGGGTTATGCCCTGCGTGTTCTTGGTGTTATTACGGGCCAATAAGAAGCCTCTGCTCTTTTGTTCATAGTCTCTCGTACCTGGTGTGAACTGTCACCTTATCTTGCATGCTAATGGTTATGTGGCCTATGCGTCCACCGTGTTGTCTCCAAGGGTTCTCACCTATTGTTGGTGTGGTCAACTCCAGTCTCTCTGTGTTGGTTCCACCGAACGAACCCTTGATTATTCAGAGCCACCTTTGATTATTCAAAGCCCGATTTTGATATTTGAGCCAGTTATATCCTGTCGGGTATATTGTTGATTGTTATGAGTTGATAGAGTAGTGTTAAATGTGGTTGTTCATTGGCTTGTCTCTGTTAGTAGCATTGATAGTGGTTTTTATTATTGGTATATACTCGCTTCATTATTATGACAGTTCAATTGATAGCTCGGGGTGGTTTAATTGATTGATTTAAGAAATGAAATTGGGCATACAGTCGTTGCCTCTTGTATTGTAATAGTTGGGTTGTTAACTCAACATTATTTTATGGTTTGATTAAGTCACATCGATGCTTCTTGCGTTCTGCGTTGGTCCGTGTGTTTTCCTACAACATGGTATAAGTTGAATGATGGTTGTTGTTACTGTGTGTTTAAATTTCCCAATCGGGATGTTGCAATTTAAAGTATTGTAGTTGTGGCTTGGTTGTCCATTGTGTATGTTTTATGGATATCGTGCACCGTATCGTTTGACTTCACCATCAGAAATGGGCATGGGTTTTATAATATTATGGTTTCATTGCAATTTAATTGTTAAATTGATTAGAGGAATGGAATCATGCATGATTTTAAAAGAACTTATGTTTGTGTTTGATTTGAGGAAGCATTTCATGGACAATGGTTGATGTTTTAATGCTGAACAGAGTGAAAACAAGTGACTGTGTGTTCATTTGGAATTTGTTTAAATATTAAATGGGACAAGTAAGAGGAAATAGAGTTCTTACACAGGATGTTTGAAGGTTATGTTGATTTTGAATATGATGCAACTGTGTTAATTAAAAGTGTTAAAGATTTAAATGTGAACAGTGGGAAAGTTTAACACACAGAAATGGTTAAATTATACACAATAATTATTTGGTTAGTGTTGGATCGTTTGCATTAAATACAAAATTGTTTTATGGATTACTTAATTGATTTTATGAACAATATCCGCTCTCTTTCCCTATCATTATTTCACTTTTCGCTAATTACAATCCCCCCGCCTTCCCATATTCATTATCCACTCCTTGTTCCTAAAATTTAATTAAAGTTAAAAGAAACTCTGTATTGTGACAATTTAAGATCGCAGGGATGGATTACAGTGATATATTCTTCGGTTTACATTACAATTGATTGTTGTTGTCTGTGAGCAGTAACCATGATCTTTTCCCCCTCATTTTAACATTTTTAGCTCAATACAACCCCACACATATCCCATAACCTTTGTTCACCCCCTGCTCATTGACAACTATTAAACAATTTGTATGGATTGGATTGCATGAGTTTGATATGTTGCCTAGCCAAAATTTATTTCATGTTTTAAAAGGAGTTGTCATGTATGGTTGTTAAAGAAACTATTTGCTAATCAATTGTGCATACAGGAATGAGTTTTTTCAGCCGAGGTAGCCATGGCAGAGGTAACCGAGGAAGAGGTAATTGGAACAGGGGCCCTAGAAGGCCAAGATTCTCCATACACTTTGATGTTGACTCGCAAGAGTTAAGCCAGTTATTTCAAGCTGGGTTTTTTAATTGGATTGGGCAAGGAGTGGTCCAACCTAGGCCTGAAAGGCCTCCCTTCCAAGCCCCATAGGCCCTTGGTGTCCTCGTGCATCCTCATGTCTCACTACAGCCTAAAGTTCCTGAGAACGACGAATGGCAAGAGATTGTCCACCCGACAGTCTCTAGACATCGTGGCTGGCCCAATTTGTCTTTACCTGCTACCCCGCCTATCAATCAAATTGTCCAAGTTGCCCTCGTCCACTCACCAGTTCAGTCTTCTCGTGCTAGCAAAAGGTTGAAAACCGAGGCCCACCATGCCCCTGACAAAGGAAAAGCCATTGTTGCCCCTTCCTCACCCTCCAATGGCTCTGATAAATCCATGTCTTCCCGCATGCATTTGAGGGATGATAGCTCTCATGTGATCAGCGAGATTAGGCCTAAAGGCTCAGCACAGCTGAAGGCAAATTCAGAGAGATCAAAAGGTGAAAACAACAACAAAGGAAGGATTGCATATCAGAGTGGGAAATATGGATTTTAAGTTTTTATTTGTTTATTAATTGTTGAGAACAATTGACTTCGGAAATTTTGGACAACATACTATTTTTGGATATATGAGTAATATATTTTGAAAATAATTTCAAATATCATTGAGATGAATTGTCAAATATGAATGTGATTATGGGAGTCACAAGGAGGGATGTTTTGTTTAATTAACTAGTTGTGTTATGATTGTTAAAAGCTAAAGGGAGTCACAAGCGGTCCCACCTACTAGTTATTATTTATTTAAAAACCCTTATTATGATTTATTACTTTTCCCCCTAACTAAAAAGTTGGTTGAGTTTTAGTTAACTTAACTAATGAAGTAGTTCAACTACTTCAACCAATTCTAATTTGCTTAAAGGCAAAAGGAAAGGGAGGAACAAGAGGGGAATAGAAGGAGAAGCATACTAAGGTTTGCTCTTTGAGATTTTGTTGAGATAATTTAGTTTTTATTCATTCCTTAATTCATTAGAATCCTAATTATTTTTTATGATAGCAAGGTCCTATTGTAGACAATAAGATTCAGGGTTGAATTACATCATTCAGACACTTGCTTTTCAGAGGTGTTGATCTATCTTCGATAGTCTGTGTAGACTTGTTTGTTTGTGAATTAGTTTTCATGACTGACAAAGGCTATTGTGCAGAGTCTAGTGGGCAGCAATCTGTGGCAAGTTGATCCAGCTTTTCAAGTTCAGTTTTTGATTTTCTGTCAGAAGTCCTTTTGTATGTTTCATCGGGGATGTCTAAGTTTGACTTTGGTCCAAAACTTCCTCAGGAAATTTTGTAAAGAGAATGATTCTTTGATGAATTGGAATGAAATAAAGTATTGTTTTATGTCTCATATGTATTGATTATTGACTTGGTGTCTTTACTTTTGTCTCTATATTTGTTTAAGCATCTGATGTGTTCAGAAAATTACATAAAAAATGATTTTTTCAGCAAGATTTTAATTATAAAAAAACAGCCTAAGCACTTGTAAACAATACTTGTGAATTAGGATATCAATTTTGATGGCTATAAACATAGGGTGATATTCCCGTCTATCTTGCTTTAGCCAAGTAGGATCTAAAAATGTTTGAGTAAGATCATCTCATATATTTTCCTCAACAGGGGCCAACTTTACAAATACCACCATATAAATATGGTTTGACCAATCCACAAAAGGGGATTTGGTCTTATACAAGACTCGACATGATCAATCCTCAAAATGGGATTTGATCTATAAGATAATAACTCAAATATAATTAGAATATTCTTCGAAGTTACAATATTTCAACACTCTCCCTTAACGAGAAGGGTATTCTACTGACATAACCCAGTACAACATCATCAGGAGAGAGAGAGGGCATCATCATCATCAACATCTGGAAGATTGACTGGCACATCTACAAATCATCGAAAGTGTTTCTCATCATCAATATCATCATCGTTCACAGCATGGAGCTGGAGTAGCATCATCACCATCATCATCTGCATGAAGCTGAAACATCAACATCAATTAGCATAATGATAAAACAACAATACCACCAACCCAAGGCTAGTAAACCATCATCAATAGCATGAGGTTGAAACAACAACATCATCAACACGAGGATGAGACAACAACATCATCAGTACGAGGTTGGGACAACAACATCATCAGCACAAGGTTGAGACAACAACATCATCATCGGATGGCAATAGAATGAGGCAGGTGCAATAACAACATTTTTTGGTACTCTGACAGACCGTCCTTACCGGACCTTCGGGATCTACCCATGAATCATAAGATTCCCTAGGATATAAAATCCTAACAAGCTACCACGTGTTAATCTAACAGACCATCCTTACCGGACCTTTGGGATCTTCCCATGAATCATAAGATTCCCTAGGATATAAAATCCTAATGGAGCTACCACTATTGACCACAGCTAGCATATACATGCACAGGTACTCTGACAGACCATCCTTACCGTACCTTTGGGATCTTCCCAGGGATGATCAATCCCCTAGGATATAAAATCTTAATGGAGCTACCCGTTATTGGTTAGGATACTATAGTATCATCAACATCACTCCCCTTTTCGAGGGAGGTCCTTTCGGACAACACCAAGCTTGTCTCAGAAGTAATCAAACTTCACACAAGACAGAGGCTTGGTCAACACATCTGCAACCTGCTCATTTGTGCCAACATATTGGAGCTTTATAGATCCCCTCTGCACCACACCACGAATGTAGTGATACAGGATCTCTATGTGCTTCTACTTATAATGGAACATTGGGTTCTCTGTCATCTTTATACAACTTTGGTTATCACATAGAATCATGGTGGCTTCCATCTCCAGATCGAACGGACCTGTCAACAACTTCCAAAGCCATATGGCTTCACAACTGGTGGAACATGTTGCAATGTATTCTGTTTCTGTCGTGCTGAGAGCAATACTAGATTGCTTCCAGCTTTGCCATGAAGTCATGGTTGGCCCCAGACTGAAACAACATCCTGAAGTGCTCTTTCTATTAGAAGCACTTCCAGCCCAATCTGAATCAGTATAACCATATAATTTGAAGTCATGATCTCCAGTATAATAGAGACCATAATCCAACGTACCCTTAAGGTATCTCATCACATGCTTTGCAACTACAAGGTGAACACGTCTAGGCTCTACCAGATACTGACTCAAGGTGTTCACATCAAAGCATATATTTGGCCTGGTATTCGTCAGATACATCAACGAACCAATAATCTGTCTATATAGAGTAACATCAACTAACTCTGACGAAGTATCAACCAGGAGCTTCAAATTCATTTCCATGGGTGTGTTCATGGCTTTACATTCCAACATGTCAAACCTCTTCAGTATTTCAATTGCATACTTCCCTTGGTTAAGGAAGATCTTATCTGGGCTCTGCCAAACTTCAAGACCTAAGAAATAATGCATCAGGCCTAGGTCTTTCATCTCAAACTCTGCAACGAGCTTCTTCTTACAATCTGTGATGAGTTTTTCTTCTCTTGTTAAGAATAATTCATCCACATACATTAGCAATGTAATTGGCTCATCATTCATAACCTTGAAGTAAAGGTTAGAATCAACTTTACTCTTGGTAAAGCCCAAGCTCGTCGGGAAACTATCAATTCTGCCATACCAAGCTCTAGGAGCTTGCTTCAACTCGTACAAAGATTTCTTCAACATGCAGACATGAGTCTTTCTATCTTCAACTTCAAACCCTTGTGGTTGTTCTATATACACTTCTTCTTCAATAACATCATTTAAGAAGGCCATTTTCACATCCATCTGGTGTAACTTCCACTTCATTTTGGCTAAAAGAGCTATGGTGGTTCTGATAGAAGTGTATCTGGCTACATGAGCAAATATCTCTTCATAATCAATACCTTCCTTTTGAGAAAAACCACGAGCCACAAATCTTGCTTTATGTTTTTCAATATGTTTGCCTGCTACATGTTTCATCTTGTATATCCACTTGGAAGATACCACATATTTGTTCCTTGGTCTGGGAACTACTTCCCACACATCATTCTTTATAATGGACTGATATTCTTCTGTCATGGCATCCACCCATTCTTTATTCTGAATGGATTCTTCAAAGAAAGTAGGTTCCTTTTCTATGAGATCACACATCAAGGCCATATAAATGGAGAATGGCTTAGGTTTCTTGCTTTATCTCATGGTTCCTTCTGGGACACCATACTTCTTTGTATCTTGAATAAGTTCCCTTGCTCAGGCTGGCTTTCTCTTATGAGAGATTGTCATTCGGGGAGGTTCTTGAGATTCTATCATATCATGATCTTCTAGAATCTCATCATCAGGGGTAATTGTAACTTCCTTCACTAGTTTTGCAACTCTGGGAGCTACAGGTTCTTCTTCATATACCTCTTCAAGTTGGCATTTCCTTGATATTTTGAGTGTTGCACCTTCATCGAAGGTTACATCTATGCTAATCTCAATATGATGGTAACCTGGTATGTAAATTCTAAAGGTCTTAGAGACCTCACAATATCCAACAAATATTCCCTTCTTTCCTGAAAGATCTAACTTAGTTCTCCTTTCTTTCAGAATGTGTACAAACACTAGACAACCAAATATTTTTAGATGGCTTACTTCTGGATTCTTTCTGGTGAACATTTCTTCGAGGGTTTTGAATCCAAGTGCACTATGGGATAATCTGTTTTGGACATAAATTGTTGTTCTTGCTGCTTCAACCCATAAGTGCATTGGAAGATCTTGATCGTGAATCATAGACTTTATTGCTTCCATAATTGTTCTATCCTTTCTTTTTGCTACACCATTTTGTTGAGGATTATAGGGAGTGGTGAGCTCCCTCTTAATCCCGACATCTCTGCAAAAGCTTCCAAATTCATTTGAGGTGTACTCTCCTCCATTATTTGACTTGAGTATCTTGATTTTTCTTTCGGAGAGGTTTTCTACCAAGGCTTTGAATTCCTTAAATTTTCCGAGTATTTCATCTTTTGATTTCAAGAAATAAACCCAAGTCTTACAAGAGTAATCATCAATAAATGATACATAGTATACACACCCGCTTAGAGAGATTGATGGCATTGGACTGCATACATCTGAGTGGATGAGCTCCAAGATTCCTTCTGCTTTACTGTGGCTCTTTGGGAAAGGATTGTTTATGTTCTTTCCTTGTGCACATCCCTTGCATACACCTTCATTATCAACCTTAAATTCTGGTAAACCTATAACTACCTTGCTTACATATGGTAAGGATTTGTAGTTGATGTGAGCTAGCCTTCTATGCCAAAGTTCACAAGGACTTTTAGTAGAGTGAGTTAAGGCTACATCCGAGTGACCTTTTAACTTGTACAAACCTCCTTCTTCTGTTCTAATAACAACTGCATCTTATATAGTTTTTCCTTTAGGCCACATAAGAACTTCACCATATATGAATGCAACCCTTAAACCTTTCTTATATAGGCATGATATAGAAAGTAAGTTCTTTTTCAAACCCGGTATATAGAGTACATCCTTCATTCTCATCGTATTTCCTGAATCCAATTTGTAGGTGGATTCTCCCATTCCTTTGATAGGGTACTGATAATCATCTCCAAGTGAAACTTTCTAGGGGAAATCCTTTTCTATAAGGCTAGAGAGAATGTCTTTATGTCCTGTCATGTGCTTAGAGGCACTGCTATCTATGAACCAAGTATCCTCTCCAGGTGAAACAAGTCCTGAGAGGGCGGAAAACAAAACATAATCTTCAATTTCTTCTTTAGTCAACTTCTTGGGTGGGTCGTCATCTTCAGTTGCATGGGCATGATGTCTTTTATTATTTATCTTCTTGTATTCTTCCCTTTTGGCAGGACAATTCATAGCAATGTTTCCCATCTTATCACAATGATAACATTCATAAGAGGAGAAATCTTCTCTCTTTCTTTGACCCTTATGATATTTTTGGAATCTCTTTGGAGGGTGAGATTCTTTGTGAAAATGGGTCTCCTTTTGGAAATGAGACCTTTTGTTTCCTCCTTTAGCATGAGCAATTAGGGTTTGATCTTCATCCCTTAATAGTACGGCTTCTCGATTGGCTACTCTTGCTTCTTCTTGAACACATTCTTCCCATAGACTATCAAATTGGAGTTTCTCTTTTCTTGCACCAGTAGTTTGGATGAAGGCATCCCAAGGTCTTGTGAGACCATTAAGAGTTGTCACGATGACTTCATCTTCATCCAAGTTGTCTCCAATTACTTCTAATTTTTCCTTGAATTGAGTAACCCTAGAAAAATAGTCTTTAAATGTTTCTCCTTTCTGCATCTTTGTATTCTTGAGTTGGGTTCTCAAGTTCATCTTCCGGTTGATGTTCTTTCCTTCATACATTCTAGTTAGGGCATAAAACATCTGTTTTGGATTATTCTTAGTAAACACTTGAGGGATCAAGTTGTCTTTAATAGAACATGCAATTATTATTTTGGCCCTAATCATATCCTTCTTGTACTTCTCTTTGGTTGCTTCTCTTTCGGGTTCTGGTACATTTTCTTTTATGAATTTTTCAAGGTCATTCTCTTCGAGAATGAGTCCCATTCTATACTTCTAGGCACATAAATTTCCCACACCTTCTAACTTGTCAACGAGCTTGGTGCTTGTAGACATCTTGACCTGGAGCTAGGAAAATGACCAAAAAATGAAAGTCCTCATAAAATGAATCTGAACTTACCAGGATATGTGATGGGCTAAGGCGAGTTGGTTGGAGCTCACTGTTTCCAAAAATTCCAAGATTTACCCCTTGAAACTTGACCTGCACAAATATGGACTGGTACTTCTAGTACTAGTTCTGGTTTCCTGGTGGTACCAGTCAAAACTAGGTTTTGACTTTTCGAAGAATCTAGCCACTGAAAAGGTGCGCTCAAGCTGCCAAAGGATGTGTTAGGGTAGGGTGCACTTCCCTAGATAAATTTTCATCAGAAATTTCTCTCCAATAAAAATCCCCAATTTCCTTGTACAACAACAATGACGTTTTTAGATACCGAGTGAAAGGTGCTCTATTCAGTCAAGCTTTGATACCATGTTAAGTTTTAATGTTGTTATTAGGATATTTTTAAATTACATGAGCATTCAATGCATTTCTAAAACAACAACATAAAGATGATCACTGAAAGAAACACAATCACAAGGTACACAACATTTTATCCTGGGAAACCCTCATGCTGGAGAAAACCCAACAAAACTTCCTCAATAATAGATTTCCAATACAATGCCAAGACTAAGACCAAATCACCAAGAATAAACTAGGACTAAGCATGCACCTCTCTTCTTCTTCCTCCTGCAACTGCAACTTCCTTCAAAAGATGCACACTAGAAGTGTGAGTGAGTGAATGAACAAGTGAGGCGCCATCCTCACTTATAAATACTAGTTG
The DNA here is from genome assembly GCA_009831015.1 of Picea engelmannii. Lineage (NCBI taxonomy): Eukaryota > Viridiplantae > Streptophyta > Pinopsida > Pinales > Pinaceae > Picea > Picea engelmannii. Next base: position 125,161 of record ML786452.1, on the reverse strand, counting down.
AGGAGGCGCTAGGGTTATGTCTCTTCACTTAGTAGGCCCGACTTCTTCCAAGAGTGGTTAAAACCACTTTATAAACCTTAGGGGCCGACTTTACAAATACCACCATATAAATATGGTTTGACCAATCCACAAAAAGGGATTTGGTCTTATACAAGACTCGACACGATCAATCCACAAAAGGGGATTTGATCTATAAGATAATAACTCAAATATAATTAGAATATTCTTCGAAGTTACAATATTTCAACACAATATTCTTCATAGTTCTTGTACATACCATGTTTACATAGTTTATGTACATATCATGCATATATATTTCTTAGAAGAAAAGATGGTCAGTGAAACAATACCTATGGAAGAATAACAAGATAAGGATTGCTATTACGATGACTACAATGCACATGAAAAAGATGAAGTACGTTGACAATCTTTGGTGACAATTCCCGTGGAAGCCATTATACAAGTAACAATTGTCAGATGGGCCATGATCAAAATCAAACTTGAAGAGACCATAAATAAGTCAGTAATCAAGAGGAAACTAGAATAAAACTTGTGACACTTTGCGGAAAGAAATAAGGATGCAGATGGAAGCATGGACTCTCTTAGATGGAGGGAGTTGATTGTAGAATTCTAAAAGAAGAGCATGCATTCATGCATGAAGTCGGGATTAGGAGGGAGCTAATCCTAAATGATATGATCCATTGAAAAATCCATGAAGATTATAAAGTAATTGTCCATGTTACCCATTGAAAGTAGCAGCGATGATAAGCAAGACGTGTTCAGTTTGACTCTAGAAGAAGTTTACTTCAAAAAGAAGCCTTAAGTATCCTTGGTTGTCCATCTACATCCATGTTCCTATGATGAAAGGAAGAATTTCGAATCTTCAGGAAAGAAGGGCATGGAAGTTATAGAAAACTCCATGGACCCAAAAGCTAAAGAGGAACATGAGGAAGAACATGAAGATTCCAAAAAAGAAAGAACATCCATAAAAACCAGTTATTGTATCGAGAATCATAATACTACCAACTTGGTTTGAACCCATTAGAAGCAATCGATCAGAAGAAATGGAATTTGTGATGATGAACATTGTATGTAAGAAAATGTGAAAAAGACTTATGAATGGAAGCATTGCGAGATTCAGAACTAGAGGTTCTTCCAGAAGGAGGGAGAAGACTATGATGATAGCTTGTTCTAGTAAACCAGATATACCTCTTGTAGTATCCATGTATTGAAATTTACATGTAAAAGATTATTCTTCCTAATAAAGCAAATTGAGAAAGAAGTTTATACCAGAAAGAGACCCATGTATGCAAATGGAAGAAGACCTTATATGGATTCAAGCAACTTGATGCAGAGTATCTCATATACAGTAGAAGCGTGTTGAAAACTTCCTATGACAAATAAAGTGTATCACAATGGTTACTCAGAAGAGCGGGATGATGGATTTCAAATCTATGGCAAACTCTCAGATTTGAATAAGTTGAAGAGACTCTAATCCAGTAGACCTGTCTCTGTATTGAAAATTGATTGGCTCGTTAATGTATTTAATAATCAGTCAGATATTTGTTTTATGGGACGTTTAAACTATGACATACAACTGCATGAATTTATCTATTCAAATTGAACAAGGAGTGCATATAACATAAGACGTGCTACTTGGATATGTTTCAGTTTGAGCTTTGCCACGATGTCATGGGTTAGCAGGAAAGAAAAGTTTGTTGCACTCAGCACTACAGAAGCAAACTATATTGAAACTTGTGATTCTTGTACATAAGCAATGTGGCTCTGTAAGTTGGTTTATGGACTGTCTAATCAGGTGTTGAATTCGACCATGATATATTGTAAAGAGCTATGGGAAGCTTTCAGAGAAATCGATGTTCCATGACAGGCCGAAGTACATTGAGATCAAGCATTATATTGTCTGTGATAAAGTCTAGAAGAGAGAAGTGGTTCTCTAGTATATCTCAACAAATGAGCAGATAATATATATTTTAGTAAAGTCTTTCTCCAAGATGAAAAGTTTGTGTACTTAAGAGACAAGTTGGGGCCCATGGAGACGACTTCCTTATTGGAAAAGGAAGTGATTACTCCCAGGTTTGGAGGGAGCACTGATATGTTATTGATTTATGGACAATCATTTTCCAGTTTGGAAAATGGTACAGGATGGGCAGTTCCTTTCCAGTTCGGAAAGTGGTTCGAGATTACTTATGGACAAGCATTTTCCAGTTCGGACAATCATTTTCGTAATGAAAATGGTCCAAATCGGACAATCATTTTCGTAATGAAAATGGTCAGATAGATTGTTGATGTACCATAGATAATGATTCCCCTTGTGGAGAGTGTGGGGAAATGGTCTAGGACAATCATTCTTCTTGGCAGTCACTTTGAGTAGTGGTCAAGTAGAATGGTTCGCCTCACCGGGCAGTCATTCTTTCAAAGTTCACAATTGTGAGTAGTTTCGAAGAATGGACTGTTTTGGAGGTTGGCGCAGGACAGTAATTTCTATAGGAAATGGTCTAGACAGTCATTCCCAAGGTCATAATCATTCTCTCAAGGTTGCACTATGACTAGTGTCGTAGGAATGGCCCAATTAGGTGAATGGTTGATCCAATTGGCTATTGGTGGCCACCCACCTATTCCAATTGGCTCCTCTTGTTCGTTTTTAGTTCAACACGTTCTTTTGTACTTCTTTGTAATTGTGGGTTCTACACTTCTGGGGCTGTCTGAAGCCCCACACATCTTCCAGGTGGATATTGGTGGCCTCTCACCTAATCCAACTACCTTATTTTGTATGTTTTCGTGTCAACACATCTTGTTGTACTTCCAAGGCCGTTTTGGAGGCCTAAACAGTGTTTTTTGGCTCGCCACAATCAAACTATAAACAGAGTCAGAGTTCAATGGCGAAATGTGTATTTCTCTGAAAGACCTTTCCAACGGGTTATCACGCACCTAAAACGAAGATCGCATGCAAAAGTTACGACCTCAGGAAGTTGAGGTACCAACTTACCATAGGGGCCCACATGACTTTTGACGTTTCACCTCATAGGGTTAGGTTTTTGGATGTCCAGGGTTTTGGCATTCATGAGTAATATCAAAAAGGCCTCTAGAGCCTCATTGGAATTCATTCTGCTCAGATGGATGCACGTAGCAGCCACATCTCTTCTCAAAGATAACTACCACCATTTGAGCAAGTGTTTCAGTTCTGCAGTTTTACAGTTTCATCCTATTTCATTATTCAATAGAAGATATTGTTCACTAGATATCTGTGTTATTCTTCATATCTCTATGTTTATTGTATTCAGTTAGTTAATCAGTTCGTTCCACTCCTCAATCTGGATTAATGGTCCAGGTTCAACAATTAGGGACAAACATTCCCTAGGGCAGACTCATTCTCTCCAGGTTGCACTGTGATTAGTGCCGGAGGAATGGCCCAGTTAGGTGAATGGTCCAGGCTCATAAACTAGGGACAATTATTCTTCTATGCTTGGGAAGAATAGTCTAGATAGCCAATGGATGATGTTTTACTTTATGAGGGCATATGCTCTTCCAGATCTCACAGATGTGAGTGGAAGAATGGCCCATATGACTCAATTTGTATCATGATATTGTTATGTAGGTTGATATCAGATGATATGATTATTTTAGAGACTGTATGTCTCTGGACAGTAGTTATATGCTACTGTGGTGGATGTGTTCCACTAGTTGTGACTATGTGTCACTGGTTAGTAGTCGTGTGCTACTAGGAGTGGTTGTGTACCATCGGATAATAGTTGTATACTACTATGTATAGACACCGTTGTGTTCTATTGGATGGCATTGTTCTGATTTCTATGGAGACTATCTAGTTGGATAAGTGATGATGGTGCTCGTGATTTGATCATGAGATAGCCAGTGTGGCTATGATGATGCTTCCGTTTGAATGGTCTGCTTGTGCTCAAGACCATTACCTTTAATACCTCCCTAGCTAGGAGGGAGTGTTGATATTATGGTAGTTGTGGGAGGTGTTAACCTCCATGTGTAACCTTTGACAAGACTAGAATATTCCGGGAAGAAAGAGAAACCCTAAAACATTGGACAATAGCCCTAGGAGACAAGTCGACTCAAGAGAATATTTAATATTGAGTTATTATCCTCCAGAAAGAGAAGTCGGCCCAGTCAAGTGAGATAGAGCAATATAAATAGAGGGCGTTAGAGCTCATTTGTCATACACACTCTCACAACTGCATAAGACCAATGGTGCGCAAGTTTGGGGAGGAACTGCAGTTGCAACTGACATTTCAGTTTTGGCTTGGACTTTCTCTTGGTTATGGTTTGGACTTTCTGCTTGGCCTTTGGTTATTCTTGCTTGGTGTGCTAGCCTTGGAGAAAGGTGCGCTACTTTGGTTGGCTACTGGATTGCTTCCAGAATTATTCTGTCTGTCAAGGTTAAGGTGCTCGGGGTGGCTTTGTGCCTATGGTTGGGTGACAATATTGCTATATTGTCTACAGTGAAATGAGCACACCTATTTTTCTAATAGGTTTGACATATTAAGTTTATTATTTTCTACCTTGGGCATTATGGACTGAAAGGACTCTTTTATTTTTTATGTCTTTTGTGGCGATTTTTGTTCAACTAGGTTTTTTTCCTTATAGCCTTAGCTCATGGTTGTTGTTTACACTAGTGTTACAAAAATCTTTGATTTTTCTTGTATTTTTTCAAGTTTTTGTGGTTGTTGAATTTTCCAAGTTTTCCAAGTCCTAATATATGCTTGTCAATATCCTCCCTGATACTTCCAATGAGTCTTTTCAGACCCCCAACGATATTTGCAATAATGGTTTGCATGACCCTTTGTAATATAAAATGCATGTACTTTCATTTTATATATTAATAATATTTATGGAAACATTTTATAAAAATAAAAATAAAAATAAAGGCTTTTGAGGTAAGTATGTTGATAAAGGCATATATTTTTCATAATCAATAAATAAGTATTCCACCTTAATTAGTATGTTTGCAAGTGGAACAAATGGATGGTGATCACACTGAAAGGAAAAAACTTAAATCCCTGACTTTGCATGTAGTGCGACAAATCCACAAATGGCATTCCCAAGGGTTGAAGTCATAAACAACAATGAATGCAACTCAATTTGAGATGAATACAACAACTTTCTTGGGATTTAAAGTGTGTAGTTTTCTTATATATATGAATCAAAACACACACGTGCACTCACACACACATACATAGACCAAATGGTTAGTTCAACTAATTGTCACCAATGTTGCTATCCATTTGGCTACTTTCATGCCATCAGGTGCTTAATCAAATCCCCTTGGGTGAGGCACACTAGTCTATTTGATAAGTTTACTAGGGATGGCATCCATAAATGTGATGAATCATCCCTTTTGTTTCCCCACATTTCGTGCTCCTTTTATTCATTTGGAAGCAAAGAGTTATTTTGGAAGTAACCTCTAAAGTGTCTAATAACATGTATTCTAGTCAAATCCATATTAAAGTGGAACCCATTTATGGGATTATATATATAGCCTAATGGACTAGGTCCACTGGTTGTTGCTAATGTTGATGGACATTTGGTTAGTTATTTGCTAGCAAGTACCTGGTTTGAATGCCCCCAAGTGAGGCACACTAATCTACGTCAATGGATTTACTAGGGATTCTATCCATGAATGTGGTGAAGCATCGCTTTGGGTTTCTCTTGAAGTTTTCCTAGGAAAAATGGATACGGTGAAATATCTCTTGGGTTTTCTCACGAAGTTTTCTTAGGAAAAAATGACACACACACACACACACACACACACATCCTTAAAACAATCAATTCAAGGATGTACAAATTGATGGATGAACCTCAATGAGACTAGAACTAGAGACCTCAAAATGAACTCCGCCTTGAATAGTGCGTATGAATCGATTGATTAGCTTAGTTGGTTCATATGCAATGTTTCAAGGTGAAGTTCATTGCGAGGTCTTTGGTTCTAGTCTTGTTGAGGTTCATACATCGATTTGTACATCCTTGCACTCTAAATTGACTCTTTTAAAGTGTTTTTCCTTCAAAAACAATAAGTTCCCTAGTGTTGTTCCCTACATAGTCCATCCCTTATAGTCTTGCTCAAAAGCAAATAGAGACCAAACTGGTCTTAAAGCTTTACATGAAAAACATAATATTGTTTGAAACCAACTTATTGTTGTCTTTACTCCAATTTAAACTATATCACTGCATCTACTCATGGATGCAATTTCTTGTGACCTTTCACCATTTGTACCCAAATTTTTGAACAATGGAATCTTCATTTGCGGGGAAGTTCTTAGGCTCAACTTTACTCACTACCAACTTTACTTATAGAGTAGAAAGTTCATTCAATTTAAGTGGATTTAAGGTGCTAAAAGACTTTAGTTCTATCGGGTATATCTATAGAAACATGATGTGAGCAATTTGTTCACATATCATGTTTTGTCACTTGAGAATGAGGCTCTGTTGTTCCTTCATAACTGAAGATAATTCAAGTGTTTATTTTTTGAGATATCCCACTTGCTCTTTTAGTGTTGCTAATATATCTTTAGAAGGACCATGCACATTGGTTGGTGAACTATTTAAGTTGATTGTTCCTATATGCCCTTTGTTTATTATGGGTGGCGATCTCAATGCGTATGAACCTTGAAACAATGCGTATGAACCTTGAAATGAGCTTAGTTGGCCCATATACATTATTTCAAGGCAAAGTTCATTATGAGGTCTTTGGTTCTAGTCTCGCTAAGGTTCGTACATCGATTTGTACATCCATGAACTCAAAATTAACTCTTTTAAAGAGTTTTTCCTTAAAAATGATAAGTTTTCTAAAGCTGTTCACTACACAGTCCATCTCTTATAGACCTCCTTAAAAAGTAAATATAGACCAAACCTGTCTTAAAGCTTTACATGAAAAAACATAATGTTGTTTGAAACCAGTTTGTTGTCTTTACTCCAATTTAAACTATATCATTGTATCTACTCATGGATGCAATTTATTGTGAACTTTTAGATTTTTTACCCAAAACTCCGAACGATAGAATCTTCATTTGTGAGCAAGTTCTTATGCTCATCTTAACTCACTACCAACTTTATTTATAGAGTAGAAAGTTAATTCAAGTTAGTTGGATTTGAGGTGCTAAAAGACTTTAGTCGTGTCAGGGATATCTATAACATCATGAGGTGAACAATTTGTTTGCATATCATCTTTTGCTACTCAAGAATGAGGCTATGTTGTTTTTTCACTATTGAAGATAATTCAAGCATTTGCTTTTTGAGAGATCCAACTAGCTCTTTTAGTGTTGCTAATATATCTTTAGAAGGACCATCATATTGGTTGGTGAAATATTTAAGTTGATTATTTTTATATGCCCTTTGTTTATTATGAGTGACGATTTTATCATTTCGTACAAACATGAATTTTCTTTAGTAAAACCCTTGTCTAATGTTGACATGTTGTAAAGACCTAAAATCGATAAATCTCTTAGTGTAGAGATTGATTCATTGACATATAAATAGACATGCAATATAAATCTACCAACGGAGAGATAGAGTTGTTAGAATAGAGATGGATCTCCAATAAAAATAATTTGGTTGATGAATTAATTCACATTTAAATATAAATATTTTGGTGATTTAAATGGCTTTTAAAGATAAATTCCAAATAAAAAATAAATTTATGGTAGATAAAGTTTTGGTAGTGAATTGGTTTGTGTTTTAAAATAGTTTTGTTGGTGAACTCATTTGTATTCACAAATATGAAACTAAAACTAATTAGATTTTAGACATAAATTCTAATGTTCATGTCTTTTAAAAAGATAAATAAAGAAATAATTGCCATTTTTAAACTTTATAGAAATAAACTTCAAATACAATACATTATGACTAAGTTTTAATTACATACATTATGAATTATGACTAATTATAAAAATCTACACATTCAAATTTAAAATATTTTTTTTTCATTATTATTTAACTTATTAAATAATGATTTATTGAATTATGACTAACCTTATGACTAGGTATTCAAATTTAAAATATTTTTTTTTCATTATCATTTAACTTATTAAATAATGATTTATTGACACACTTAAATAACATGTGAACTTAAACAATGTGCAATTCATTTAACTATCCATCTCAACTTTACGAGGAACAAATGGGTATCAAAACCATTGATGACATGTTAAAAGTATATAATATATTCCATTTCCAACATATGGAAGAGATGTATTATTGTGATGTTATATTACATATAATATTAATAAATTAAAATGAAATATAAATTAAGTTTTAAGAAAAAGAATAAAATAATATATAAATTTTAATATTAAAAAATATAAAATATAATTAGTATTAAAAAGAATCTATGAAACCTTTTAATATAACTCGACCCCAATGTGCAAGCCTCGATAAGTCAACCACTGATTTAAATAAAAAAGGCCACCCACCCACGAATAAGCCTCACTAAGGTTACCCTCGTAAACCTGCATCCAGCGAGGTCAAGAAGAAGACGAAAAGATAGAGCCCGGAGCGTGGTTAGTGAAACTAAACTATGGTTAAGGCAGGAAGGGACAATAAGGACGCAATGAAGATAACGACCTGACGCTGTCGGGGTGTCATCGCAGAGAATTGGAAATTCCAGTTTCGGGGTAAGGACTCCGCTGAAGGTTTGTTTGGGGATTACTACCTCCAAATTGTAAATTTTATTTATGTGGCGTTTCAGTTGGGTTGGCTGTTGGAGTTGGAGTACCCTTTGGGCTTGTATGATTGATTGATTGTTAAGTTCCGCCCGCTGCGACGCCGATTTCTGTTGGGCAATCGTTGTGCCTTGGTGGCCACTTTTCTTTAACGATTAAAGAAGAAGCGTACGCAATCATTTCACTACTCCAAGATTCAATTTTATGTGGGCAGGTGGGTACGCGGTGGAATAAAAATGGTATGCCATGCCATGGAATGCGATGCAGCATCAGGGGACCGGAGGTGCTGATTATTTGATAGTATGCCTTGGTCCTTTAGTCATTCATTCACTATATTTGGGGGCTCCTTCATTGCTTCCAAATACACAGCTTCCAAATACACAGCATTATGACTAGACAGTGCTATAGTTATTATATTTATATAGTTTGAAGCAAGATAGGCAGAGGTAGGAGGTGGTAAACTATGGGGGATTGTAATCCTTGTTGGAGGGGGCAGCAGCAGCAGCAGCAGCAGCAGCAGCAGCAACAGCAGCAGGAGGATCATTATGAGCAACCCAAACGCCAACGGCAGCATTATCAAAGTCAACTTGCTCTGGAGGGTGGAGGGTGCTGCCGGAGAGCGAATTCATGTTATTTAGTTTTTTGGGCATCTCTCATTTGTAATTTATGCTCCCCATTATCAGCCTTCAGGCCTCTCAGAGACAACGATGGAACTTCATGGGGAGATCAGGCAATTTCCTATCTTTCTCCCCCAACTTTTTTATACTTGCTCATCTCACCATCTTGGCAATTATTAATTGATTGATTAACAGATACATACAGAACATATATCCCTTTCCAATTTTCTTCAACCAACTAATTTGCTGTTGAAGTCATTAGTTTCTGTCAACCAATAAACCCCTCTCTCTCTCTCATTCTATCTAGATGTTGTTTCATAAGAAGTAGGGGTAATCAAAATTCCTATGTGAACGCATGGTATGTACGGATGGTCATCCCAAATTTAAGACAAGTAAAATAATGGATGGCCGATGATCAGTATCTGATAATTTCTGCCCCAAAATTGGAAATTCCATGCCTTTTTTTTAACAGAAATGGTTACTTTTGTATTTAAAGGGGGATGCGGCCGAACCGTCCAGCAGATTAATACAAAATTTTAAAAGCAAAACTGCCTTGAAGACATTAATGTTCTTCAAAATTTCAGCAAAACTACCTCTAGTCTGTACTATTCTTATGTCTCTATCCCTAGAGCTTATGATGTGGCTTGTATATAGCCTACATACTGTTCTAATAAAAAAGCTGTTTTGCAAAACATCAGAGAATTCAGAGATTTTTGGGTCCATACCTGCTAGGGGTATTCAGCTTGCTTCCTGCTATTGAAGTGAGATTTACTGAGATTTGCTTTCCTGCCTATCCAGAGACTTGTTGAACTGTGTCTTCTTCCATGGCGTCCATCTGCTCCTCTTCAAGAGAACCAGCAGAGAGGTTGGGATCACTGTCCCTTAATTCCTCATATCCCGGTCTTTGTTCCAATTCTAGTTTCAGAACTCTTTCCTGTTGCACCGTTATCTTCTCCTCTGCTTCCTCCAATCTGTTCTTGTTACTTTCGTCCATTATTTCCAGCTGAATGTGCTTGCCTTTTAAGTTTTATCTTCTTTTCCTGAGCCTTTAACTTAATTAGTTGTCTTTGCATCACCTGCGTGTCCCTTGAGTTTTTGTGCTCCCAATCTTTTCTCCATCCTTCTCATTTCCTTACATACAATGAGAGACATTTGTGGGCCTCATCATTATGCCCGCCACCCCTTGGAATTTCTCTGTGAAGCTCAGCAAAATGTACACCTGTTTGGCCACCCCTTGGAATTTCTCTGTGAAGCTCAGAGATTTAGCAAAATGCACACCTGTTTGGTGCCTATGTGAGTTGGCCATTGTCCCGATCTCCTGGCTTCACAGCTGAGGATGCCCGCTTCTGGTCTTTATTAATGATCTCTTCCAAACCTGCACAAAGTTTCCAAACAACAAGGACTGCTCCAAAGCCTGCACAAAGAGACAGAGCTTGTTGCTTGACCTTCGAGTCTGGCGATGAAGAACTACAATTTGTGCTCTCGGAGTTAAATTCTAAAGCAGAAACATTAAACCACATTTCTCATTCCATCCCATCACATCAGGGTTCAGATGTATGCCGCCTCATCTCATGGGATATGGAGTAGCATCGAGGTTCAGTCTCATTAATATTGCGTTGGCCTTTGGGTACTTGGATTGCCACTTGTCCATTGCTGTTGGCTTCAAGTGGTACCTATTGATTCTAATGATTGTCATGGGAGATTTCATTATGAAAGATCCCTCCCTTTTTCTTTTATTTTTCCAAATTGCAAGTTGCAGGTCTCATTAGCCTTACTATTGGCCAAAGTGTTGAGCACTTGAAGGACATGAAAAAACTCTGCAGATTCAATCCCTTCCACTAGCATTTGTGTTCTGAAGATTATTCTTCCCAGCTGGGTTTCACAGGATAACGTACGATTAACCATATGGCAGATAATTGCCAAGGAGTCCCCAATCACCCTTATCTTCTTTGCTCCCATCTGCTTCAAGATTGATATCCCTTGCCAAAGAGCCAGTGCTTCGGCATGGTTCTTAGTGGTCATGACTCATGCCTATTCCCCATGCGAAAATTGCTTCCTGATTTCCTCCGGGTCAAGGATGACCCCCCACACCTGCCACCCTTGCAAATTTCATGCTTATGATGGTTGATTAAGGGTGAATTGCTACAGCTGGATGTGATATAATGGATTTGATGGATAGTGCACAAAATGATTTATCTGCTAGGCCATCTCTGAAATAAAATCTGAAATTTTGTGCAATTACAACCTTCCTCATTTGATTGAGAGGGGCTCAAATAGACCCAATTTATTTGTGTAAAAGTTCACGAACAACATCAATGCATGTTCATGATGAAGTAGCTTTATTTTGACTGGTTTCATAAATTAGCACTATGATGAGAATATGCTTCCAATTCCCATGAAAACTATTTGATAATATTCTCCAGAGGGACCTCACATATGATAGAAATAGAATGCCAAATACCTCCATCATATATAGAAATCTTGTAGCTCTTTATAATCAGAGACTCCACCCGGTTAGCAATAAGCCAATAACCCTCCTTCAATACTGCCTAAATAAATGTTTGCACATTCCCCAAAACTAGGATGAGAGAATCCACACTTCAGCATGAGATTTCAAATAAAAGCTCAAGGGAGACATGTATTATATTTGTATAACGTGTTGTCCTCCTATAATATTATACTGAACTGGTGGCTGGTCTCACCAATCAAAATACTTTGCACATTAGTTGAATTTTGATCCCAATCATATAATTGTTTACTTAGAAGCTTCGTATAATACAAGTTTGAGCATATAGCGTCTTATTCCAGTGTTACAGTAAACTATGATTATCTGTGACCTATTGTGACCCCATTTGGCAGTTCATTACTATTATCTCGGCACTGGCATTAAGATTGCTCTGTCTTCGGGTACTGTAGTGTGCTCCCAAGGCACCTCTGAGTGTAAACAATCTAGCAGCAACTAGTACCATCGACAACCTTTGACCTAGCGGAGCTTAAAGAATTGGCTGAACTCACAATATATGCCCCGATTCCATGCACAAATAGAGTGATCAAGAGAGGCATCTTCAGTTTAATCTGCTTTGTGCTTCTTTTTGTGCTTTGTCATTTGCATTTTAGGTTCTTAGGTGGACCAAGTAATTACCAAAGGAGGGGGGGTTTTGTTACTAAATGAGCCGAGATTCCCCAAAGGACATTTCTCCTGTTTGTTAATTTAATTAATCATAGGAGGAGTGCAAGTTGCCATTTGCAATTTCTAACAGACATGAGTGATGAAACTATAAGACCATGCATAATTTGTATGTCAGCTCACATAGACAAGCTGGCAGCATTAAAGAGTGTGTTCTGCAATGGGTTTCAACAACAAAATATATTTGCTTATTGTACTGCAGTTTCATTCCTATGTAAGAGCTAAAGCATGAGTTGGTTGAGAGTCCATCCTTGTAGTTAATTGTCACCATTCTCAATAAAAGGCAAAGGAAACCTGTCTGTTAGTGAATAGATTGGAATACGAGTAAGAATGAAGCATTGTAATTATAATGTATTGTTTTCATGGAAAGTTGTGATTTGTCAAGAGCAAGAATGAAGCATTGTAATTATAATGTATAGATTTCACGGAAAACTGTGATTTGTTTTTGAAGAGTCATCCCTCTATATTTTTGTGGGGATTAATATATATGTAGTTAGGGAGACACTTGAACCAATCAACAGTGGGACTTGAATATCCTTTATAGTCTGTTTGAGTGGAGCATCTTCTACTCTTTGATGTGACTTAATTAGTTAAGTAAAGATTATGGTTATCATTGCATGTATGAATTAGATGTGCGAGGTGCAATCCTAATTTGTATGTCTACTAAGTAACTAAACCTAGGCCCTATGCTGAGGTAAACTACAAGGATCTATTCCTAGTCAACACCATATTAGAGGAAATAGGATACATGTTCTTTCAACTCCAAGCATGTTGAAGACTCTCTATGTAGGTGGTGGGCGCCTCTATAACATATCTAGCCAGAACAGCTACTCCGCAAGATTATAGTGTTTGTAGGCCTTTAGTAGGGTTGTGCTTGGGAAATTTGTGTCATTGAGTATCTTTATGTAGCTATCACCTGATTCTAACATCTTTGTGTGGCAGAAAAAAAGCAATCAGCTATATTGATTTAAAAAAAAAAAAAAAATCTGAAATAGGGAAAAGTGGAGGTTTTCAAAATGGGAACAATTTTCAGTATGACTTGCTTCACAATATTTAGAAATGGCAACAAAGTACACACCATTTTTTCCCCTCTTTATACTAAGGCATATGAAACACAAATTGTAGAAATCTTATCCAAGAACTAGTGCCTATGTGTTATTTTTATTGATATTTTATCTTAGTTATTAGATTGATTAGATATTCTTATTGATATTTTGTTCTAGTTATTATATTTATCAGTTCCGTGACTTTTCTGAGAGTGAATTCACCTGAAGTTATGAGCTTGGAAATGACAATGAACAAAGTCAATTGAGAAATAATATGTGTGGCACATGACTTAAATCAGAGAAAGCACAATCAGAAATGTCACTCAGAGGAACACACAGATTGTCCATGAAGCTCTTATTCGACTTATAGTCACTTTACATATATATGTGCACATGATCAATAGAGAGAGAGTTACGATGTAGTGTATACAGCGGTGTTGCCTCCACCTATGATAAATCAATTCAAAATTGGGGACCTTTTGTACCTAAGTTGCACGAAACGGGGAAATGTTTCTAAATTTCCGAAACCGGGACGGTACGAAACAGGCCCTCAAAAAATGAAAACATCGGGGGAAACGCCATATTGCAAGAAAAACATAATGATACACATAAATGAGAATTTAGAAAAGGCAAAAAAAATTAAAAATGTGTGTTTGGGGGCCTCACAACCCCCTATTTTTTTTTTGGCCTCTAAGACGCCTTAGAATGGCCGAAATGCTGGCCGTTTGGTCGGGAAATGCCACCGGCTGTACCGTACGACGTTTCCAAATTAAGAAACATTGTACGGTACGGTCGACGACATTTCTCGGTCGTACCGTACCCGTTTCGACGTTTTGGATCGTTTCTGAGGCCGAAACAGGGGGGTACAACGTTTCCTGCAACTTAGTTTTGTACACACAGAGGTCTTACATTCTTTGCAGTTAGGGAACATAATTGTTCACACAACCAATCAAGGCTTTTTAATGATTTCTTCAGAATGACCTTGTGATTTAGTACATGGCCTTCTCATTAGCACAAGACCCATTCCTTAAGTAATAAAGTGCATAATCATATAATAATAATATGTATAAGTCACCAAAGACAAATTAGATTATAAGACAAATATGCCAACTTGTGGCTAATATCTACTGAAACCATAACTCGTTTCATAGTTTCTTCTATGTCCCTCGATTAAAATTGATCCTCTTCCTATGTAATCTCCTAGACATAATTTATCAATTGATACTTGATGTCTTTGATGTTGAAGTTTGAGTAGCTTCAGAAGATATTCTTATTGTATCCATATTGTATTAGACCAAGTCAAAACCCTAAAAGATAATATTATGCTGTATTTGTAAAGTCGGCCCTATTGTGCCTTTGTAAAAGTCAAATGTAAATTAGAAAGTGTAAATGCTACAAGTCGACCTTGACCTAATTATAGGGTGACTCAACTTGTGTTTATAAGAGGCTAGGCACCTCATTTGAAGAACACATACAACACAAGTTCTCTCTCTCAAGGAAAAGTGCGCAAGTCTTAGGAGGAGACACAACTATAGAGTAAGGGTGTTTTGGTGAAGGGTTTTGGTTATCTCTTGGAGGCATATCTCGGTCTAGTGGTGTGCTACCCTATTCTGGTTAGGGTTTCTGGTCTATCTTCTGATTATTTTCTGTTTTGTGAGATCTCTCTTGGAGAGAGACATTGTATTTGTTGACGAATCTATATTGAAGAAGCTTTGCTGGGTTTTCTCCCCCAAGAGGGTTTCCCAAGATAAATCTTGTGTATACTGTGGATGTCTTTCTTTTAGTGATCTTTATGTATGCAGTTATTGTTCTAATAGTTTAAAGTTAAAGAATATTGACTACACTTAACTGCTTAAGCGAAATTTTAACATTTGAATGCTTGTGGTTGAACTTCACCCCATTGGAGTGAACATTCTTCCTTGTTAACTTGTTTTGGGGGTGACTAATCTCAACAAAATTCTCGTTGAATCTTCTCTAGTACCGAACATTTTAACACCATTCACTTTCTGCAAGCCATCTTTGTATATACCAAAATTATCAAAATTGAAACCGAAATCAGTAGAGGGTCCAACCGATATGGAACCAGAACTGAACTGTGAACCAATTTTTGAATTGGTCTACTAAAAAATACATTAAATATGTGAAATTTAATATATATATATATATGTGTGTGTGTGTGTGTGTGTGTGTGTGTGTAAATCGATGCAAATCCAAACCATTATAAACCTAATATGCAAAGTTTTCTCATGTATATAGCATATAGCATATAAGGGTGAATATAGCAAAATAGCTGTGATGTCCCCTTCCTCTTGATCGTAACGAAGGATGACTCAGTAGCCTATAAAACTCTTGTAGGCTATAGTTAGTGGGAAAAAAGGAGTCACAGGGATTTATTTAGTGTCACTGCCAACTGGGTTAGAAGATGTTTCATTTCTAAAGTGACATTAGATAAAAAAGTAAATTATTAATCACTTAAACATTAAAAAGTAGTTTTTAATGTTAAATGAAAATTAAAGGGGAAATAAAGGTTAGATTTGATTTGGTAAAAAAGGAAAGATCTAGAAGGCTCGGAAGAAGAATAAAAGGAGGGGGTAGCACTTCACTTTGGATTATGATTTGATCTCTTGTTTGAGTGCTCTTGAGAGCCAAGTTTTCGTTAGGGTTTGGCAAAACCCTTCCATTGTTTGGTCTAGTTTCGGTGGTGCATTGTGCAATACCCACCCTAGCTGGATAAAGAGAGGGAGGCCATCTAGGATTCCCATTTGGATCTTCAGTTTGTGATTGTCTTCAACATTGGTGGAGGATCGGTCTGCTTGGAAGAATCATAGAAGTCATCTTGAAAGGGGGTTTATTGGTGAGACGTGGCACTTGGAGAGACCATCTAGAGGGTCGATCTCACTTCCAGTTAAGTTGTGTGGTTCGTGGCATTATTGGAGTAGGCCGTGAGGTGCCAAGGAGGCTGCGGGTTCAATTTAGGAAGCCGCCTCCCATTTGTTTATAGGTTGAGGTGTTCAGGAAGCGGCTGGAGGGGGGGCCGAGAGGCCACCTTGTTGTAGCTGCGAGTCTTGGAGAGGAGCCGCAAAGCAGAGCCGACGGGTTTGTGAAGGTCGGGTGCCTCATTTACCTGATGATAGGGACTGTATAATGGCGACAACGACCTGGAGGGGTTTGTTTGGAGGCTTGGAAACCTACCTACATGAACATGGTTGCAACCCAAGCATCCCCAAGTCAACTCCAAGACTCTATGCAAGCATCCAAGCCACTCGAAGCTGTCTAGGGCCAAACACCCTCCTCCAGAATGCCGAATGCTCCTTCTCCAATGCAAGGCACCCTCTCAAGCAAGCAACCAATCTCTAGGTGGCCACCATGAAGAATGTCCCAAGTTGTGTAAAGATCTTGAACGCTCCAAGGAAGAATGTCATGCAAGCATCGCACTGAGGTCAAGCAACCACTGAGTAAGCCAGCTCCAATATGCAAGTCCATCACAGACCATTTGAGGGCTAATCATACTTTCTGAGTAACCCCAAAAGTTAACAACCTCTAAGGACAATTTTACTAGTTAGCAAGAAATTATCAAGCAAATTGTTGGGAGGTCTAGCATGCTCTTGGGAGGGGGATCACTGGTGTGCTAGGTGATTGACAAACTAGCAGGGGAATCACTAGTTCTGTTAAGGTTTTGCTTCTAGAAGAATGTTTTCATTTTGATTGTGGCAGTAGAGGTTTGTTGTTGTTTCCCTCTGTATAAGGAGTGTGTATGCCTTGTTTAGGTTATCTTCATCATACCGAAGTTAATTCAGTTTATTTAAATCTATAACTCTTTCTTGGTAGTTGTGATATTTTAATTGGTGGGTCTGTGAAAGGAAGAAGTGAAAAATAGCAATGGTTCCGTGACTAGTTAAAGTGTGCAACAATTATTCCTCACACCCTCATAGGCCATTCTATGTAAGGCAGTGGGCTTCATGGAAAGATGAGTACCTTGGAAATTGGCTGGGAGGTAAATCCATGCCTTGACTATGCTTGGCAAGCTTAGTTAGGAGAAAACCAACTCTAGAGTGATTCTTCTTCGTCGATGATCTTCTATGAACTTACTTATCTCCTTGAGTATTGTCTTAAATCGATATGGTAAGACACATTTTTTATTTGGTAGCATTTGATTAAGTTATAAATTAGTACGTATGCTGATAGGTATGTTGGTGGGTTAGTGAAAGGAAGAAGTGAAAAATAGCAATAGTTCTGTGACTAGTTAAAGTGTGCAACAATTATTCCTCGCATCCACATAGGCCATTCTATGCAATGCAGTGGGTTTCAAGAAAAGATGAGTACCATGGAAATTGGTTGGGAGGTAAATCCATGTCTTGACCGTGCTTGACAAGCTTAGCTTAGGAGAAAACCAACACCAGAGCAATTCTCCCTCCTTGATGATCTTTTATGAACTTACTTATCTCCTTGAGTATTGTTTTAAATTGAAATATAAGACAAATTTTTTATTTGGTAGCATTTGATTTAATTATAAATTAGTAGTAAGTATATATGTTGGTATGTAAGTTCATCCCATAGTGCTTGATGAAATTTTTTGTGAAACTAGAGAACCTCCCATATTTTGTTAGTATGCTTATTTAGGATTATATTGTCAACCATTAAATGGTTGTTTATTGCTTATATATTAAATTGGAGGAATGGTGATTGGTTCTGTCGTGAAGGCAGTTTTGAGATTATATAATGATTTATACCTTGAACCAAAAGTCCTTGGGCTGCTCACTAGTGAAACGAATCTAATCTCAATAAAGCTGGGTTAAATGTTAGAGAAAACTCCATCCTTTTCTTCCTGTAACTTCCACAGTGAACTCTGCAATTTAATTCAAATTGTTTGGAACATGTGTTTCTTCCATGGAGGTCATAGGCTTGAATTTGGAGGGGGGTAGGGTATGTACACTTGTAAACTGAGTAGTGAAATTGTTGTGCGAAGGGGTCCCTCGTCCCACAAACAAGGGGGGTCTCATATGTCAATGTGATGTCTGGCTAGGCTATGACCTTAAATTAGATTTTAATTATTGTTATTTATTGACTTGGCCAATGGCTTAGTTTGAGGGCTGGTTTGGTACCGATCCAACCAAGTCAAGGCATGACTTGGTTGATTCAGTACCAAACCGATCCTAATGGTCAAGTCTGTACCTACTTGACCGAGTCGGTCAAGGGATGTTAAGTATATCAGAGTTCAATGTTGGGAAAAAATCTTTCAACTCTGGTGGATGGTGCACTAGGTCCAATCAGTAGCATGGTCCAAACAAAATTCAAGCACGTTTGAGCTTTGGAACAATTTTATGCAAACTTGCAAAAGGCCACCTTTACCAATAAGTCTTGTTGGCTTGTTTTTGTCAATGATTTTGTTACAGATTCAGGTAGCCTTCCCATTTACACCACTCTCCTCACTTGAATGACAATTGTTTTTGTCTCTATGTTGCCTTATAAACTTAATGTTTCACTTCTGGAGTGTCGAGGATGTATTCAAGTTGTCACTCAAGTGTGAAATCTTGTCCCTAGGATGACTAACACCTCAAGTTTGATCTTATGGTGGAAAGTCATTCCGAGGAACATTAAGTTTCTCATGGGATGGGGAAAACGGAACTGTCAAGATAAGGAATCGAAGAATAGGCATCGACTCAATTAGGCATGAAAAATTGAGTCGGATTCTTTCAATGTTGCAAAATAGAGTTTCTTTTGGGAAATTGGGTATCAACTTTGTGATTTGAAAACTATTGAGCTCAAGGCAGTAAAATCGATGCGCAAATTAATTGGCATAACGATGGTTATGACACTACAAAAATGATGTACTTCCACTAAAGACAAAAACAGGTCTCTAAATGGACTTGTATCTGTATCATGTTGATCAATGATTTATACTATATACTATGTAGTAGGCTAGTAGCTTGTAACATGTTTTTTGGATTCTAGAGGCCGTTTAGAGCCTCATTGATTATGTATTTTGTTACTGATATGTATTGCACTCGATACCATTTTGATATATTCACCTTTACATGGTATATACATGAGCAGAGTTTGCATGTTTTGACTCTAATGGTTTGGAATCTTTAAAATATATATTTTTCATTAAAATTTAAATATTTTATGATTTTTTTAGTAAACTGAGTCATTGAAATCAGATTGGTCCGAGTCATTCCGAGTCCAAGTTCGAGTTGACCCTCGATTGATTCCAAGTTTTAAAACATTGATAACAATCTCCAAGGGTGGGGCTACCACAAAGAATGTGTCAAGTGCATGGATGCATGTGTCAAGCAATGAAGTGACCTCCAATGCATGCACCCTAGGAATGTGTGTGTGAAGGGCGACACGTTCTCCATAAAATAACTAAATCAAGTGCTCAAACTTTCAAATCATCTCCAAAACCATGGGCAAAAGAGGAGGGCATTCTAGGAATATGTGCACAAGTGACACACCCCTCTAGAAAGCATCTCATCTCTCCAACAAACCATTAAGGATCCCAAGACAAGTAATCTAGATGGGTGTACCATAGAGTGGAGCGCTTCTCAAGAAAACATCTCATCCATCCAAATAAACCAACATAAATCTCAAGGTGCACAACTCAACTAATATCATGCCAAAACCTTAGAAACCTCTAAGTTGATGGGTGTTCCTCTCCATGGTGCACAAAGACCATTATGAATGTCAACATGCCAAACAAATCAATGCACCATCTCAATGAGCAATTAAATTGCATAATGAGCCATAATACTTAGGGAGAACCCTTAGTTGATGGGTTTTTGTAAGAACCCGACTTGAGGTGCCATTGACAATGACATGATGGAGGGCACTCCAGGAAAACATGACTGAAGGTGCACGGTGAGCCCATATGTTTTGGTAGCCTTGGTGATTGAGTCATAGTGATTCATGAGACAATTAGGAGTGTGTACTAACATGTAGGCTAGGAGGACCAAGGATGTCTTGCCTAGTGGGGCGGACGTTCAACTAGGTGTTGCCTAGTAGGCTTTGACGGAGGATGGTGTGCCTTGGCAATGTGGTAGATTGTGTGTGTTAGCCATGACAATGTAACAATGTTGATAAGTGCATTGAGGGTGTGTGAATGTTTGGTGAACTAGAGACATGATCTTCATGAACTATCATGTTTTGGCCTAAGATAGACGCCGACATGGTTTGACGTTGGGCAATTGGTTGTTTAAGTATGCTTTGCTTGGGGGACACGACAGTAGGTTGCCTATGGTTGGGTGGCGATCATGCAACATTGCCTATGGTGAAACAAACACTCTGACATCTGGCACGGTTGAAGGTGCCTAGCTTGGGTTTGATCAGGATATGTTGATTAGGCGTATTCCGAGGTGATACAAGCGTTTGATGGTCATGCACAACTAGCAAAGTCACGCCAGTGTTGGGCAGCATCTAAGCTTCTTGAGTGGTATGGGACACTCAAGTGGAACAAAAAGTCTAGCCTTGTGACAATTTGCTTCCCAATGCATTGTACTAGGGGTCAATCAAATGTGTAATCATGTATGCAAGCCCTCATCAAGGCTAGTGCTCCATCAGGATCAAACATGCATGCCTACAACACATGTAATGATGATGCCACCAAGGTGATAATCCTTAAACCACTATGCATCAAAGCACCAACCAAAACTGAAATCCTCCAAATGCAACCTGCTTGGGTAGGGTCTTCAAATTGGGACAATCCTCATACAATATGAGGGGTAACATGACCTTTAGACTTAATTCACAACCCACACATAAAGTAGATCATTATATAGCAATGCTAATTCCATCAACCACATATAATTTATTAAAGATAAAATAGACTATAAGCCAAAATATGACAAAGTGACCAAGTTGGGGCTAACATCCCTTTAAGCTTTAGGGATTTTGGGGTTCTTGAGCATCTAGTCTTTGCTTCTTTGAAAATTCATGGTGCTTTTGTATATTTCCAAAAGTTAGCCAGTGATTACTGATAGCCTGTAGGCATTAATGCAGTAAAATGATCCTAGCCTTTTGGTTTGTTTAAGTCAGTTATGTTTTCGATCACCTACCTGAAAGGGTCTACAGAAGAGTCAACACAATATGTTAGCATAGTCATAGAATTGTTTTTTAATGAAAAGTGTTGAAATAGTTCACTATGAATATTTTTCATATTCAACCAAAGGTGATCCCATCTTGTTATTTTCATAGAATTTGACTATGCTCCCTTTACTTTCTCAGACACTAAAATAAGAGCAGTTCATGGTTGCTTAGCTTCATCACAAATTACAATAACATTTTGGCTTTTTCAAGATCTGCAATATCATATATGTGTTCTTGATGAGGCACCATCTTCCAGTCTCTCTTTTTATCTTTTCTATTGTAATAGTATTGTGTACTACTACCATGTGTTTTGCTTATTTTCAAATACTATGTTCTAAGTAAGTCAAAGAGGATCATGTTGTTTTTGTATTTATTCACTTTTGTTCTTGTTTACTGGAGTTTTGTTTTTCTTATTGTGGTCAGAGAGCATCGTGTATTGTTTGCTTGGCAGGCATTTAACTATTACATGGTAGAGGGACATTTAGAATGGTATATTGTTAAACACATAAACTGATTCAAATTCAAATTTATGGCAGCATCTCTTTGATGGAAGAAGTGAAAATGCTATGGGGCCGTTTTCAGGATGGAATATATCGGGCACCTACAGAGGTCAGTACCAAACTGACTGATATCTTGAACGTAATAGAAGGCTTATATTTAGGAGTTCTTTCTTTCCATTGAAATTGCAAGGTAAGAGTTGAGATCTATTGGTTTATAACTATTTGATTAAAATTTATATGTATCAAGGTCGTGAATCAATAAAAATGCAATTGGCCTTATAATGGAGATTATTTAAGCAAGTGTTCAACTTATAAACAAACGAATCTTAACACTTACCTATTGTTAGGAGGGGAGACTTCATAAGTCATATGTGTTAATGTGTGTCTGGGCATATAAGTTAACACATTGCTACTTGTTTCCTATGCTTTCTTACCCTCCTTTCTATTTGGTACTTGACAGCATTTTAGTATCCTCATTAGACTGCTCATCTCTTGCATCCCCTCTCTATATCTGCAATTCATTCTCCACACCCCACCAAACATCATATACTTAATTTGTTGCTTATTGATACCTAATATTTTGCTTCATGTGACAGGTCTTTCTTATCGACTCATTGTATGTTGCATTATCTTAATTGGACTACCTTTCCTTTGTCATATTTTCTTTCTAATCAGTTGTCTTTAGTTGCAAACAAATATGAAGTAGTTATATGACTTTTGCATCTAGATAGGTTCCTCCTCATGTGGCTTTATAATTCATTTACCTATGTAACTATATGACATGCGCCATGAAGCCTTTTCTTTTCAATTCATGCAATTAACTTTTTAAACACATATTCATTCTTTGCTTAGAGCCTTTTAAGGAATTAAAAAAATAAATTATATTAATGTCCACTAGTGACCAAGGACAAGTCAATTGGACTCAAGTGTACATCCAGTATTAATAGTCAAATGTGGAGTGCTTAGGGCATTTCCTCTCTAGAATCACCAAAAGGGAAATGTCTGTAAAAGTATGTAAAAGTTTATGTAAAAGTGCAGATGAACCCTCAATCATACAGTAAAGAATGCCTCTCTAAAGGAGGGCAGAGAGAGCAAGTGAGGTCCCAATGAAAAGAGTAAGTCAGTTGGGTAGCCTCTAATCATTGTCTGGATCCAGAGGAAGAACCTGAATACTCAATTGCTATGAAATCACCAATAAATGTTTTATTTTTCCTTGTATGTGTTTTTACTTTCTTTTGTAGATTAGTGGCACCCCTCTTTTATTCTTTTCCTTTTGCAGAATGATGTCCGCGGGGATATTCCTTTCTATCCACTCCTTTTATATGTTTTTATATGCATTTCTTTTGGCACTCCCACGTCAATATTTTGGCTCTTTGTACTCTGTTTGGTCACTGGAGGACATTAATAAAATTATCTTATCTTACCTTGTGTTCACTTGTATGCACTTATCTTATTTATCATAGATAGTACACAAAACTCATAATGGCCTCCTTTTCACATGTTTGTGTGCACACACGGCTCACGTGTGAATTTAATGGTGCACCGTTGAACTAATCGAGCTACATCAAGCATTTGATAAATAAAACTAACTACAGAAAAAATTAGCAAGACTAAAGATATTTCGTTAGGAAAAATAATGACATATATATACAAATCAATATGATATCTTCACTCCATTGTCTCCTCACTATTACTCACATCTATTTATACTCACTATGTGATTATTCACACTCAATGATGATTTTTCAAATGCCAAAGTGACTCAATGATGTGTTTCACTTACCAAAGATTCTTTTTCAGTTACACTTGGTATCAAATGACCCTTGCATTCATACATTATGACATCTGTTTTATTTTACTCTTGTATCTTTCACACAATCACCTATGATACCTTCATATACACCTGTGTACCTAATTCACATCTTTGCTAGATCAAGTCAATAGATGAGTATTTGAGAAAACATGTGAGATTCACCATCTATGTGCCTTAAATCTCAAGAAATCATGTGGTCCAACTGGCAGATAAAGATATGAAATTGATGTTAGATTTTGATGTGCACTTAGACTTAGTGCACACACACCTTAGGTCTGGTCTAGGTTCTCGATAGTATACACAAAATTACACAATTTGAACTGTGAACATAAACACACTTAGATGCCTAACAACTTAGCACAACGGAAAATAAACTAGCAATTGAATCATACACAGTACACAAGAATTTAATGCCCCAAAACAATTGTTCTTAAATTCAGAACAATGGGCTCCCGTACCAGGGACAATGGCCCAATTCTTAGATAGAAGAAAGATACCAAGAACACTTACAAAACCATCCCGGTTTCCGTGTCCAAGTCTTTCTGACATAGTATGTGTCAGTAGGATTCTGTTAGATTTTGTAAATGCCTCTTAAGATATTAACTTTTGGCTGGTAACCTTGTCATTGACTAGTGACTACCCTGCGGTTGGGACTTTCTAATTGCCTCTTCAGGTAGTAACTGACTAGTCCCTATTTTTCAATTATGAATAGTAACTGGTCTTTGGGGTGAGATAATTCTGCAAAAGGAGATGAGACCAACAGACAACATCCTCTCGAGCAAAATAGTTGCAAAGAATGGGTTTCACATGACTTGGTTAGATTTTTTTAATGCGTTTTTGCTTGAAGACTTACTTTGAAGGGTAGTCTATATTATATAATGATTCTAGGAAGTTTTCTAAGATCGTATTAAAGTTTTGTTTCTTTCTTGAAACTGTCTATTGGTCATGTATTTTTTATTTTGCATTTTCAATCAACATGAATGTCTACACGTTTGGAAATGTTGTCAAACTGTTTAAGATGTAGAATTCTAGGCTTGGAAAGCATTCCTCTGGGGTCCATTACATGCTGCTATTATTGCAGCAGTTGGAGTTGCCAAGATTATGCACATAGCATAATCTATGTCTAGTATTGGGATTGCTTTTTTTTGACTGGTTTCTTATTTTCCTGATTCAGCAAGTTTGCTGTTCCCCAATCTGGGAGAGTTTACAAAGCACTGCAGTGAGGATTGCTTATTTTTTTTCCCCAATCTGGGAGAGTTTACAAAGCACCACAGTGAGGATTGCTTGTTTTTTTTCTTGGAAAAATAAAGTTTTTATAATTAACACAGGTCTCATTGTTGGGACTGCATAGTACTTGAAATGGAATACATGCTGAGTGGCCTTGCTAATAATACAAAAACAAGAATTGACCAAAGAACTAAACAAAATCCAGGTCTGACTGCATATAAACTAGGACAATCTTGCAGCCCTCAGTAGTGGGATTTCATATAAACATTCTTTATTTCTTTGCAAAAGGGTATTGTGGCTATTCTTTCTGATTTCCTTTAGTTTAACATGTCTAAATGCTAATAGTTTATTTACTTATTTTTTTAAGGCTTTCAGCTCAACACATAAGTCATTTTCTTTTTAAAATGAAAATTCATAAATGTTTTCAGAGATGAACATTATTGCTCTATTTTTTCATGCATAACAAAATAGGAAATCATTTTGCAGGAACATGGGAATTCCAAGAAACAAAAAACGGTTCTTCCAGATTGCCAGATTTCAGGAAATCTAATGGACAGTCTGTTTTTGAGTTAGTAAGCTCTCCTACGAAAATATCTGGTGTACATTATGTACAAGTAAGCTATACGCCCATCTTTGAAGTCCATTTAGAGAATTTTCTCAAGTTTTTCAAGCAAAATTTTACAGAATTCTTTTTGGAGGATGATGATTGTTCTTATTCATGTTCTTGGATATCATTTACCATTGCATATCTACTAAATACGAATCTGCATGATGTGATAAGTGCATGACAACTTATTACTTTCCAAGTGCATATAAGTTGAATGAATGAGGTTGATAGCTGCCCATCACTTCCATTTCTTACACATCACTTCAATAGCCGATATGCACATAAAATTGGCCCTTAAAAGCAATTAAATTCTTTCAAAGCTTAAATATTAGAGCTGTCTTGAAGCTTTGCGGAACAAATGGATATGCTAGGTTTGAATTGAACATGCTGAAGTTGTATGTAATTTAAAGGTCAAGTAGAAGATGTTTCAGTTATAAATACATATGTTAAGAAAAACGAGAAGGATATAATACAATATAATACAGACAACACAATTGATAGATACAAGTACAAAAAAATAAAATAAAAGGAAAGTTAGTGATCCCAGTCATTGCCAGCTGATATGTGGAATGTGCAACAGTTTTAAAATGTTTCTACCTATTCGGGTTCTTTGAGAGTTAGTGGTACCCATTATAGATGCTAGACACGAAATTCAATCCAGATAGGCATTAGGACAATGTAGCATGACTCCACTATTGATTGAGAAGTTCTCAGCCCATGGGGAAAAACAACAAGGCTAGTCCTGTAAATCCATGATCTGTGGCTAATCATCTGGTTACAGTGTCCCAGATCTTGAAATTGATACGGAACAAAATGTTTAGTCAGGTTCTGGATGGTATCTACATGCCAACTATGGAGTTCCCAATTGCCCCACACCTAGTCTCTGATCATGTTCTTAGAGGGGACTGGACCCACGAAATATGCAAGCAAAGCATATTGATTTAGACTTTCACATGCAGAACTGTATTCATCAATATGTATGAAAAATGGGTTGGTTTCATGAGTCAGAATCTTTATCCCGTTGCATACCTTTCGTCTAAACTTATGGGCTTGTTTTGGTGCTATTATCATCCTCACCACCTACAAAATTCACTGCAAAGGTTAAAGAGGTGTGGGCCATAAAAGGTTTACTTCCCAACGAGTGTGTTTGGGGGTGGGGAGGGGGGTTGTTGGTCACCTAGGGTTCTAGGAAGGATTGCAAGGAGGAAAGACTAGTAGGACAGATTCAATATGGGATTCAATGCCAAAGTGCTATTTCTAACCCTCAGACCCTCTCTTGCCTCTGCTGCTCCTTCCTTTTTCATACAAGGACCCCTATTTACATTATTACTATTCATTCTTTCATAACTGAAAGAGAATATAACAGATTACAATAAAATCTTGACTTCAATACTTAATCTTTTAATAGAATTGCAGTGGGAGATCCATTGACAAGTGACATAATTTCCACCCAATCATAGGTATTCCTACTTGAATGCCACCCCCAGGTTGGGGCAATGATATGATAAAGGAGACAAGCATAGGAGTAACTCTCACAAAAATCTCCAACAGTTTTAGCTAGAAGACCCAACCTGGAACAAGTAAAAGGGATATCCTAGCCCAAGGCTACCTTGTTGGCTACTCCCAAACTGTGGTAGGATAGATGTCAATTCAATACTTTTGCAAGGAAGACACTGTGAGTTTCTCACACAAGTGTGTACAGGAATACACACATAAGAATGAGAAAGAGTGGATTGATACATTTATTACATGATGCAATGTCTCATTACATAGTAGGAGAGATAAGTATGTTATGCAACTCCCAATACCTAACCATTCGCTACTATACTAATTACTACCTTAAATGCTTCATTATTACATCATTTTATTAATGAGACTTCATTATGTGTCCTAATCCTAAATATGTCTAACTTCTAAATGTGACCATTATCTCTAACACCGTCCCATAATGGTCATTTTACATTCTTGTTCAAATACAAAAAGACAAAAGCTTTGGACAAGCAAGCTGTTTGTCCACTCCAAGATAAGATCTTCAAAAATAGTGACTAGAAGTCAATTGTATCTGGAAAGTTTGATGAAGTACTACTTAAGTCACTATCGTTTTGTCTGACCATTGATTCACCAGCTGGATGAGAGCGAATGTTGGCTGAACAGTCAGCCTTCCCACAGCTATACCCAAACTTATTTTTCCATTTGTCTTGTTGCAAGAGTTTAGTGCTTAACTACTCAAATATCAGATCTTTATTAGTGCTAGTAATGTTCAAGGTTTCAATAAAATTTGCATAGGAAGAAGGAAAACTTGTCAAGGTTATAACTGCTATATCTTCTTCTTCCATTTTTCTTTTAATTGATTTCAATTGATCTCTAATATCCTTGATTTTTAACAAATGATCTTGCAAGGAGTCAGATTCCTTCATTTTAATTGAGATTAACATATTTTTAACGAAAAACATTCTACCTTTGTATGAAGTTTCATGCGTCTTCCGTAGGTTCCCCCACATGACAAATTCCTCATTACCATCTTGAAATTTGAGAACCATCTCATTCTTTGCTGAGAGCTTGAGCAGAAGATACTTTTCTTGGGCATCTACACCAGTTTCACTCTGGATTTCTTTTCCCAATACAAGTTTGTCCAAACATCTGTATTCAAATATGGCAAACATCTTTTGCTTCCATGAATTAAAATTCTGACCATTAAATTTTTTGTTTCCATCCAACATTATATGAGATAAACTTGCCATTTTTCTTGGGTTTAAACTTTAAATACACCAAACAAATCTGATTTTATTGGTACAACTCAGCAATTGATAGCCCTCTCACCTCTCAACTTGTACTTGATGATAAAAGCCTTGATCCACAAGGTAAAACCCGAGAGGGAACTGCTAAGACGGTCACCACTGTCACCTAAGTAACCTACCCTCTTCACTTTAGGCCAGCTCTCCTCCGACCCAAGGGGGGTATCCCTAGTAGGATTACTAAATCTAAGCAATGAGGCACAATGTGATTTGAGAGTAGCTTTAGTAAAACAATATTTTTTGGGTTTTAGCAAATAAAAATGGTGATGGAAGGAAGTGGAGATTAGTGCCAATTCATCGAGGGAAATGGAGTCAAGGGGGTATCTAAGAGGGCTTATTTTCTTATGTGTTAGAAAATGGAAGTGTTTCCGCCTTATACACACCTCGGGTAGTGTGGAAAAAATCTTCAATCCATTGGGTGTGTCCTTGGGGGCAAGTCTCGAGTCAAGGTGTTGTCACCTGATCCTCAACTCCTTCGTCTAGGCCAACTCCTAGCGAAGCCAAGGGGGGTAGTCCCTAATAAAAGAATCTAAGGCTGGAACTAAAGCTAAGCACAATTATTGTTCTAGGAGTTTATTAAAGCAAGAACAAGATACAAATGAATCTGCACTAGCAACATATAAGACACATAAAGGAAATTGCTTATAACGAAGATAAAAGCATGTAAGGTACTTGCATGTAAAACATATAATATGGAAGCAGATACAAGTGCTTGTAAAGATATATGATAAGCAAATATAAGACCAGTGCCAAAAGTTAAAGTTGTTGCGAGATGAATGGAAATGCTGTTGTAATGAAAAATGAAAATGTATTGCAAAAGATCTTGATAAATTTTATTATGAGTTTGTTAAGTGAGTTTACTGTGAAGTAGTTGATGTGGTCCTCTAGAGACTATCCCCCAAATTCGCTACAAATAACTATGCCGGAGGTGTTGAAATTAATGCAGTTGCAAGAGCCATTCTCCTGGAGGATGGCATAAGACCCTAGCTGTGGACTAGGGCCCCCAACACCCTCTTGGGGTTTCTTGGTATGAGACCAAGCAGTGAGAGCCATGGAAAAAGACCCTTGTGAGGGTCCCCAGTAGATGACTTGGGTTCTTAGTCTAGGACCAGGCAGTAAGACCCTAGATGTGTTCTAGGGCCCCTGGATGTGTTCCAGGTAATCCTTGCCCAGTGCTTGGATTGATCCTTGGATGTGTTCTTTGGTGGTTGATATAAGTCCCTAGATGTGTCTAGGGCCCCTGGATGTGCTCCAGGGAACCTTTGCTTAATGCATGGGTTGATCCTTGGTCTTGTACCTTGGTGGATAAGACCCTAGATGTGTTCTAGGGTCCCCATATATGTTCTGTGGCAACCTGGTCTTTGACTAGGTAGATCTTGGTGTAATACAAAGATGTGTTGATGTGTGATCCTCTTCTTCTCTCCCAGGATGGTCCATGAGACCTAGGAGAGTTTATGAAGATGGGCATGACCACATTGTGTGATGTACCCCCTTATGCAGTGATGATAAAGTTTATAGGTCACCATGAGACTCATGTGGACATGTTTTGCCATTAAAGAACCCCCCCCTTGACTTTATCTTAACATGTAACCCCTTGTTGGTTTGCTTTCCCTCTTGGTTTATGTGTTTGGGTTTCGTTTTGTGTGACTGGGGTTTGTGATTGGGGTTTTAATATGTAATTGGAATTTTAATTAATATTAATTGACATAATAATTAATATTTATATTAATAATATGTCAATAATTAATTATTATTCTAAATACCCTAACCCCTCTCCCTAACTATAAATTAGAACCTATCCTATTCATTTCACACACACTCACTCTCTCATCCTCCTACTAGTTGCGGCTACCTCAGTGACTGTTCTCTGTTGTTGATGCGGCCTCCCCTTTTGCTTTTCAAGTTCAGTTCTGCGATTTTTATTGGCTGGAAGTTTCCTCTTTGGAGTATTTGCTGAGGTTGCTGGATGTGGTGTAAAGTGCTGCCAGACCTGTCTTTTGCTTCAGATCTGCCCCTCACTAAGCTGCTAGACCATTCTCTTGCTCCAGATCTACCCTCTTTCTAGTTGTTGGGCCTGCTTTGTGGTTGTCGTCTCCTTCTCTGGTCACAGATATTTGTGTGGAGGAGCCGCGACTTCTTTCTAGGCACCCTCCGTGGCTGTACATGCTTCCTCTAGCTGCTGCTTGGAG
The DNA here is from genome assembly GCA_009831015.1 of Picea engelmannii. NCBI lineage: Eukaryota > Viridiplantae > Streptophyta > Pinopsida > Pinales > Pinaceae > Picea > Picea engelmannii. The sequence goes on along the minus strand of ML786452.1, from coordinate 94,396 downwards.
TATTTGAGTCCCCTGTGGGGGTTTCTCTGTGTGCAGTCTAGTTTTTCTAAGTAAGAGGGTTTACTGTTGGAGTTTACTCACCTGTCCAGATCTATTCCTGTGCTATCATTATTGATTGGAGGGTTTTCTGTTTGAGGTTATTTGTTGTTAAGACTGTGGGTTATTGTTGGTTTCCTTGGGGCTTCCTATCTATTGGCAAAACTGTCCTACAGTTCTCTTTGACAGAGATCAAACCCTAAGAGGTTTGATCCATGAACCTGAACTAAGTCTCAGCATACTTGCAGAGGCTTACATTCACATGTGTGTTAGGTACATCTATCATTAAATCAGGAGGTAAGCTAAAAGCTATTTTATCATACTCAGAAATATTTATTTGTTTCTTATATGTTTGTAAGTTTTCTAGTTTATGCTGATCCAGTAGACATATATTTTTTTAAGCATTATTGTTTTGAAATTTTCCCTATTTCTAACATGGTATCGGAGCTTAGGGTGTGAAAAGAGCTCAAGGATTGCAGACTTGAGCCTGCGTAGATCCATTTTTTAGGGTTTGTTTTGCAGATCAACAACATATCATCTTCATAATTTGATCCAGATCTCAGCATGGCCTCTTCTTCAGTCAAAGCTGAAGATAGACTTGAAGGGGCCTCCAACTTCAATGCTTGGAAGTGTAGGATACTCAACATCTTTGAAGAGAGTGATTTGGATGAGCTAGTTACTAGGGTAATTGAAGAACCCACTTCAAATACTGCCAGGGCAACATACAAGAAGAAACAAGCCAAAGCTAAAATAGTCATTTTTGACTCAATTAAGGACAACATGATGCCCATCATTGGTCATCTAAGGATTGCCAAAGATTGTTTTGATGCCCTAGCAAATCTCTATGAAAAGAAGGCTCCAACTCAGAAGAGAATATTAAATAAACAACTACGTACATTAAGGATGGGAAATGATGAAACCATTGCTGCCTTCTTCTCCAAGATTGCTCAAACCAGAGATCAACTTACAGTGATAGGAGTTGCTGTGGATGATGATGACCTTGTGAAAACTGCAGTTGATGGACTCCCTGAGTCACGGGGAACCTTTCTTGCTTCAGTAAATGGAAGAGAAGCTCAACCTAACTTCGACAGATTATGGCATAACTGCTTAGAAGAAGAAGGAAGACTCAAAAGTAGAAATGAGCATTCAATTCTAAGAGATCATTCTGTTTCAGCTAAAGCCAAGATATGGAAGAAGTTTCCCCAACCTAAAGGCAAAGGTAAGAAACCTCAAGGTAAATTATCTCATCTTAACCCTCATTAATCTAAAGTAAGATGTTTTAACTGCAATAAGCTAGGACATTATGCAAAAGATTGCAGGAACCCTCCCTCTCAGTAGAGAAGAAAAGGTAAGTTCCATGTCTTAGTTGCCACTGAAGAAGCAGAGCCTCAATAGGAACCTCAAAGAAGAAGAGCTAGGGCAGCCACCAAAGAGCAAGAACAACACCAAGAATATTATCTCATCTCAGCTCTTTGTGGCACTATAACCAAGTCAGAGGAGGTTTGGTTAGTGGATAGCGGTGCCTCCAAACACATGATAGGTTTCAAACAGAATCTTGCAAACTATCGGGATAAGAAATTCAATGTAAAGGTAGAATTGGGTGATGATGGTACTTATGACATAAAAGGGTTTGGATCTGCTTCTTTCCAGCTTCAATCAGGTAATATTTTCCATATTGATGAAATTCTTTATGTTCCTTGTTTAAAGAAAAATCTAATCTCAGTTGCAGTGTTAGAAAACAAAGGATACTCAATAGCTTTTGGACTTTACAAAATCAAAGGTCAAGTTGTTCAAGCACTAGCTCACAAGATGATAAACCCCTGCGAGCTCTGGCACAAAAGGCTTGGACATCTCAACTACAACGCACTTCCAGGTTTGCAAAAGATGGTAACAAGTATGCTAGTGTTTTCATTTGAGCATGATAATGTTTGTAGAGGTTGTGCTCTCGGTAGGAATACAAAGAAAGATTATCCTCACATCAATAGAAAATCTAATGGCATTTTAGATCTAATTCATTCTGATCTCTGTGGGCCTATGACTGCTCCATCTATGAATGGTTGTATTTATTATATCATTTTTATTGATGATTGTTCTTGTAAAACTTGGATTTATTTTTTAAAGACTAAAGATGAATCTTTCAGCAAATTTCAAGATTTCAAGAATCTTGTTGAAAATCAAACAGGTAGACACATCCGGGTTTTCAGAACTGACAATGGTAAAGAATTTGACTCCTACAAGTATGATGAACTCCGTCGGGCTTCCAAGATTAAGAGGGAGCTGACCGTGCCTTATAATCCCCAACAGAATGGGGTTGCAGAAAGAAAGAACAGAACAATTTGTGAAGCAATTAGAGCCATGATGTATGATCAGAATTTACCATTATCTCTTTGGGCCGAAGTTGCAAGTACTGCAGTCTACATTCAAAACAGGTGTCCTCACAAAGCCCTTGAAGAGAAAACTCCAGAAGAAGTTTTCATCGGTATAAAGCCATCAGTTGATCACTTAAGAATCTTTGGTAGTCCAGTCTATATTCATATTCCAAAAGAAAAGAGGACTAAGCTAGAGCCCTCCGGAAAGAAAGGAACTTTTGTGGGATACAGTGAAACCTCAAAGGCTTACATAATTTATATCCCAAGTCAAAAGTTCATTGAGGTCAGCAGAGACGTGACTTTTCATGAAGAAGCAACTTTTCGTCGTGCGAGAGAACTTCCATGTGATACAGAGGAGTATGAAGCTCCATCTCTTGAACCTTTAGATTCACCTCTTCCAGTTGAGCAGAGGGAGGATACCTCAGAACCTTCAGTGGATCCCTCAAGTGATACTATTGAGTTTCCTTTAGAGAAACGTCATGTTAAAAGGAAACCAGCCTGGTGCCAGGAAATTCTAAAGGAAGCAGAAAAGCATTTAGCACTTAAAGGCACTTTCAGAGAAAGCAAGAAACCATATAAGTACTTCGGCCTTATAGCTAAATTGAATCTTGTGATTGATTCAGAACCTTCCACCTTTGAAGAAGCCTCCAAACATCAAGTGTGGAAAGATGCTATGATAGAATAATATGATTCAATTCCGAAGAATGATGTATGGGCAGTGGTCCCAAGACCTCGTGGCAAATCAGTGGTAACCTCCAAATGGATTTATAAAATAAAGCATACAGTAGATGGCAGTGTTGAAAAATTCAAGGCTAGATTTGTGGCTCGTGGCTTCTCTCAGAAAGAAGGAATTGACTATGACGAGATCTTTGCTCCTGTTGCCAGATATACTTCCATCAAGATTATTATCTTTCTTGCCGCAGTTTTTGGTTGGAAACTTCACCAGATGGATGTTATGACTGCTTTTCTTAACGGTGGAGTTGAGCAAGAGGTGTATACTGAACAACCTAAAGGGTTCGTGATTCATGAGAAAGAATCTCATGTGTGCAAACTCAAGAAAGCCTTGTATGGATTGAAGCAAGTTCCGAGAGCTTGGTATGGGAGAATAGACAACTTTCTACAGAGTCTTGGATTCACCAAGAGCATAGAAGATCCCAATCTTTATATAAAGATTGTACAGAATCATCCGGTTATCTTAGTCTTATATGTGGATGATCTGTTCCTCACTAGAGAGGAAAACTTGATAGCTCAGACTAAGAGGGAGCTTTCAGCAGAATTTGAAATGAAAGACTTGGGTCTTATGCATTATTTTCTGGGCTTAGAGGTGTGGCATAAACCAGGTGAGATCTTTCTCTCATAGAGCAAATATGCAGTTGATGTGCTCCGCAGATTTGGCATGATGGACTGTAAGTCCATGACTACACCGATGATTTCTAACCTGAAGAAATTACAAGACCAGGTTACAGGTACAGATCCGAAAGACCCCACCTTATATCAATAGATCATTGGGTCCTTGATGTATCTCATACGTACCAGACCGAACATTTGTTATGCAGTAAATGCTCTCAGCCAGTTCATGTGTGAACCGAAGCATATACATATGGTTGTTGTTAAACATATTCTAAGATATGTTCGGGGGACTATAGCCTATGGGCTCAGATACACTTCCAGTGGAGGTGTAATGCTTCATGGATATACAGATTCAGATTGGATGGGCAATACAGTGGACCGGAAGAAAACTTCCGGATATTGTTTTAGTTTGGGTTCAACGATGATCTCCTGGTCCAGCAGGAAACAGGGCTCCATAGCCCAGAGCACTGCAGAAGCAGAATACATTGCTGCAAGTGTTTCTAGTAGAGAAGTAGTGTGGCTCATAAATCTACTTTCAGACTTGTTCAGTGCAGAGCTAGAACCCACAGTCATCCACTGTGATAACCAGAGCTATATAAAGCTCTCCAAGAATCCGGTGTTTCATGATAGGTCGAAACACATTGAGATGAGATACCACTATGTTTGGGACATGGTGCAAAAAAACATTCTCAGTATTCAATATGTTCCGACAACAGAACAGACTGCAGATAGTTTGACCAAGCCACTGTCCTTGACAAAGTTTGTGTACTTTTGAGACAAGCTTGGTGTTGCTGAGAATGCCTCTCTTGCTGAGAGGGAATATTGAAATTAATGCAGTTGCAAGAGCCATTCTCCCGGAGGATGGCATAAGACCCTAGCTGTGGACTAGGGCCCCCAACACACTCATGGGGTTTCTTGGTATGAGACCAAGCAGTGAGAGCCATGACAAAAGACCCTTGTGAGAGCCCCCAGTAGACTACTGGGGTTCTTGGTCTAGGACCAAGCAGTAAGACCCTAGATGTGTTCTAGGGCCCCTGGATGTGTTTCAGGGAATCCTTGCCCGGTGCTTGGATTGATCCTTGGATGTGTTCCTTGGTGGTCGATATAAGTCCCTAGATGTGTCTAGGGCCCCTAGATGTGCTCTAGGGAACCTTTGCTTAATGCATGGGTTGATCCTTGGTCTTGTACTTTGGTGGATAAGACCCTAGATGTGTTCTAAGGCCTCCAGATATGTTTTGGGGCAACCTGGTCTTTGACCAGGTAGATCTTGGTGTAATACTAAGATGTGTTGATGTGTGATCCTCTTCCTCTCTCCCGGGATGGTCAATGAGACCTAGGAGAGTCTATGAAGATGGGCATGACCACATTGTGTGATGTACCCCCTTATGCAGTGATGATAAAGTTTATAGGTCACCATGAGACTCATGTGGATATGTTTTGCCATTAAGGAACCCCCCCTTGACTTTATCTTAACAGGTAACCCCTTGTTGGTTTGCTTTCCCTCTTGGTTTATGTGATTGGGTTTCATTTTGTGTGACTGGGGTTTTAATTTTGTGATTGGGGTTTTAATATGTAATTAGAATTTTAATTAATATTAATTGACATATTAATTAATATTTATATTAATAATATGTCAATAATTAATTATTATTCGAAATACCCTAACCCCTCTCCCTAACTATAAATTAGAACCTATCCTATTCATTTCACACACACTCACTCTCTCATCCTCCTACTTATAGAGGCTTACATTCACATGTGTGTTAGGTACATCTATCATTAAATCAAGAGGTAAGCTAAAAGCTATTTTATCATACTTAGAAATATTTATTTGTTTCAGATCTGTTTGTATGTTTTCTAGTTTATGTCGATCCAGTAGACATAAATTTTTTTAAGCATTATTGTTTTGAATTTTTCCCTATTTCTAACAGGAGGTCCAACAGGGAGAGTATCCCCCTGACTTCACACACAAGTTTAGTACAATTAACAGATACAAAGAGTAATGCCGGAAGTCCAACATAGGGAGAACCAAGATCTCAAGTAGTATCCCGTCTAACTTCACACACAATGCTCTATGTATTGTCCCAATAAGAACAATAGCAACTATTGGATTTCCCTAATTAAAACTACTCCGCACTGACTAGTCCCCGTTCTGATGGGTCCCCCTGATCAAGCTAGGTTCGCAAGGGGTCAGAGCCATACTAGGGGAAGCTGAGGGGACGATTTATTTCCAAATTGAAATGCATAAAGTAAATTGCGAAATTAAAACTAATCTAGAAATTGAAATTTAATCTACAAATTGAAATCTAAGCTAAGCTAATCTATGAAAATGAAATCTACACTACTGTTTGTGGTGCTGTGATTGATTTTATTATTGATTTTATCTTATTAACTAATTGGAAATTGAAAGCAAATGATAAATGGCAAAAATGAGACAATTACACAAGACATCGATCCCCTAGGGGGGAATTGAATACCGGGCACTGTGTAACCCATCGATTTTGTTGATGATGTTACAATGACATTTTTAGGAAGACTTGTGATCCTTCATTAAGGGAGATCAACAAGTTTTACAAGTCTTGGGAAGGTTTATTGATGAAAAGGGTGCTCCTAGGGGGCCCTGTATAGTCCAAATTCACCAAAATTTGGAAGCACTTCCTCTTGGCTGTCCACTAACCTGCAAAAAACAGCGAACAAACAACCCACAAAGATGCCCAAAATCACTTTGGACAACTTGTGGAAAAAGTTCAAAACTATGGGAAAAATTCCTAAGTAAAAGGTACACTAATCTAGCAATTTATAGCCAAGAAGGTAAACCCAATGACAAAATTCCTTAATGGTTTAGTTTGCTGTCTGGAACAGCAAACTAAGTGGCACTAAAGTTGCCAAATATATCTTTAAAGTACTTAGAAAAAGAATTACCTTTAGCCTTTTAAAATTTGAAGAAATAGCTTGCTAAAAGTAAACTTTTCCTATGCTAGATCTAATCCTTAGATGTAACTTGAAAGTGCAAAAGTAGATCTAGTTTAATCTATGCATGCAAAGTAATATTTCAAAGATTTAAATTGATGTTTCAAATCTAAGCACTTGCATGCAATGCAATAACCGGAAAAAAAAATGTAGATTTTCTTTGAGAAAGAGGGAAAGAAGAGCTTGTGAGCCTTGGAATCCTTGGGAAATGGAGTCTTCTCAATGGAACACAGAGGGACTATGTCTTTTATGAATCTTGAAGTACGAGGAAGATGCAACCTAGCTCAACCTCCTCTTCAAGTATGAGAACCTGTAAGCTTCAAACACTTTCAACAAATTGTTAAATAGTGGTGCTTCCTACATATTGAAGATTTTCCAGGTCCTATCAGTTGTCAACTGGGTCTGTCTTTGACCACAGATTGGCTCTAAGTTTCAACTGTTTTAGGACAGCCAACAGTTCAGGAACTTCTTGCTGATTTGTTACGATTGTACTTGCAATTTTAGGTGCTCTAGCATGTAGTTTTAGTAACCAGAAGTTAGCACATGCATACTAAAATAAATACAACACACCTAGAGATCTTTACAACTGAAAATAAGTAGATATAAAGACTAACACACATCATTTTGTACACAGGTATTTTTGGTCAACATGACCCTAGATAAAACCACCCGGGGAAAACTAGTTTGGGATATATGTCTATATATGAGGAAAAGAGATGGTGGAATACAACAAGTACAAAATATAGATGAACCTAATACAATAGCAGCTTGATCCAAGATGGAATACAAGTCCAAATCAACCAGGTGTGCCTCTCATAAATGCACTCAAAACCACCAAAACTGCTCGAGATGCAAACTATGAGCTTAGAATGGAAAACCCCTCCACATGAATAAAGCTCTGATGTGTGGCCTCCCTCTGCAACTGATCCCACTGCAATCTGATAGGTGTAAGACCTCCCCACTGCTGATGCGCCCTCCTCAACAAGTGCTTCCTCCACAACAATGAAAGCTCCTTAGTAAATAAACCAGGCTCCAAGCTAGATGCCTCCCTCGATGAAAGCATGCACCCAAGCTATCCTCACCTCATGCAACAAACCTCATGCCAAAGCTCCCTCTCAATCTCTCCAAGTGAGCAAATGAAGTTATATGAGCTCTCATTTGCCCTTTGCGCCCCACTTGAACCTCCATAAGGAAACCTAAGCATTGGATGGCTGAGATCATCCCATCTCCCATCTAATCAAAGGTTGAGATCTCTCCAAAAGAATCTCACTCAATAACCCACTTTGGGTTAAGTTCCCTAAGTTCACTTTATGTCTCTAATTCACCCACAAAGTGAATTAATAGTCATTTTAGGCATAAATGAAAAAATTTCACTTTTGACTTAAAACTCTTAAGTCAAAGTGAAATTAGACACAAAGTACAAGGCACAAAGTGTTAAATTTACATGCAGCAGCGAGAGCCATTCTCCTGGAGGATGGCTAAGACCCTAGACGAGATCTAGGGCACCCAGTGCACTCCTGGGATATGTGGTCTGGGACATATATTGATAAAGACCCTAGGTTAGTAACCAGG
>ML786452.1:68880-84879 GCA_009831015.1 Picea engelmannii | reverse complement strand
ACTATTAGAGATCTAGCCTTACTGTTTATCTTAAGATCCGAGTTCTATTCTACTGTCATTACCCTTCATGCTGTTCTGTACTTCAGATCTAAAGGAGTTTTACTTTAAATTTTAAAAGGATACTGCTGTTTTCTTTTTACCCTTAAATTCTAACATGGAATCAGAGCTGTAGGGTGTAATAACTCAAATCTGACGTGAGTTTTGCACAGATCCATCCTGTACAGATCCATTTTGTTTTTAGGGTTGTATTGCAGATCACAGCGATGTCGAAGTTAGCACTCAAGACTGAAGACAGACTTACAGGGTCAGAAAACTTCACTGCATGGAAATACAGGATAATGAGCTTGTTTGCAGAACATGAACTAGAAGACTTTGTAACCGGAGAAGTAGAAGAACCTACTACAGCAACAGCAAGGGCAGCTTTCAAGAGGAAACAAAACAAAGCCAGAAATATCTTCAACTCTGTCAAAAACAACTTGGTACCTATTATAGGTCCTTTGAGTACTCCTAAAGAATGCTTTGACTCATGAGAGACATTTAATGGTCTCTTTCCCCTCTTTGACCTTCCAGATTCCCAAAGTGACTTTTGGGTGTCCACATGATCCAAAGGCTCATAATTAATTAGATCAATGGTGGAAAATAAAGTGCGCATGAAAATCACTTTTTAATATTTTATTCACCCAACTTAAATAAAAGACCCACTTAGATTTTATTTCCTAAGTCACTTTCACTTTATGAAATAAAAGGGGTTTACATTAAAGTGGTCACATTTCTCTAGGCAAAGAGACCAAGCCTAAGGAACACCACTTGCCTCGGTATAAAATTAACACTCCCTCTTACCGAGGAAAGTGTTACTTACCACCCCCATCTTGTCCCTGAAATAAACATGCTTTCCTCTCGGAAGAGACTTTGTGAGGATGCCAACCACCTGCTCATCCGTAGACACATATTCAATCTTAACAGCCCCTCTCTGAACATGATCACGAACGAAATGATATCGGATCTCAATGTGTTTGGACCGATCATGAAATATCGGATTCTCCGTGAGTTATAAACAACTCTGATTGTCACAATAAATCATCATAGGCCCCAACTCTTGTCCGAACAAACCTGTCAACAATTTGCGAAGCCAAATGGCCTCACAAGAGGCTTGGCTCACAACCATATACTCTGCTTCAACTGAGCTCAAAGCAACAAACTTCTGCTTTCGACTAAGCCATGATACAATAGCTGAACCTAATCCAAAACAACAACCTGATGTGCTTTTCCTGTCTGAAATTGAACCTGCCCAATCTGAATCTGTGAATCCTGCGAGTCTCACTCCATCACCATGAACATAATCCAGACCATAGTCAATAGTGCCCATCAAATACTGAAGCACATGTTTTGTAGCTATCCAGTCTACTCTCTTGGGCTCCACCATAAACTCACTGAGAGTATTAACTGCAAAACAAATATCTGGTCGAGTGTTGACCAAATACATCAAGGAACCAATGAGATGACGATATAATGTAGGATCCACCAACCCGAAATCAGAGGAATAAAGCTCCTTCCCATTGGTGGCCATGGGAGTGGACATGTGTTTGCAATCACCCATGTGGAATCTGTTGAGAATATCAACTGTATATTTACCCTGTCCCAGGAAGATATGCCCCTCTTCCTGCCACACCTCCAATCCCAGAAAGTAATGCATCAACCCTATATCCTTCATGTCAAACTCTGAGACAAGATCCCTCTTGCAGTCCTCAATAAGTTTCTCTGCACCTGTAATGAACAAATCATCAACATAGAGAATAAGCATAAGCATCTCACCATCAACAACGATGTAATACAAGTTGGGGTCTGCATCACACTTCATGAAACCCATATGCTGCAAGTACGCATCAATGCGAGAATACCAAGCTCTAGGAGCTTGCTTCAGACCATACAACGCCTTTTTCAAGCGACAAACATGGGACTCTCTACTGTAAGCCTCGAAACCAAATGGATGCTCAACATAAATCTCCTTTTGAATAATGCCATGGAGAAAGGCGGTTTTGACATCCATCTGGTGAATCTTCCACCCCATCTCTATTGCAATCAAAATGATAGACCGAATCGAAGTATATCGAGCTACGGGAGCGAAGGTCTCACTGTAATCAACTCCCTCCCTATGTGAAAACCCTCTCGCCACAAATCGAGCCTTATACTTTTCAATGCTTCCATCCGCAACATACTTTATCTTATAAATCCATTTGGAGGATATCACTGATTTCCCATCAGGCCTGGGTACAACCTCCCACACATCATTTTGCATGATGGATGCATACTCCTCCACCATGGCTTCCCTCCAAACATGCTGTGTGGCGGCCTCCTCATAGCTAGAAGGCTCGGACTCTGTAATACCTATCACCATCGCTACATAACTGCAGAATCTCTTCGGTGGCCTGCTCTCCCTTGTGGAATTTCTCGGATTCCTTACTGTCTCAGCTTCTTTCAAGGTGTCCTGAAGCCACTTGGGCTTCCTCTTCCCTGAAATAGCCTCCTCAGACTCACCCGAAGAAGATACCCCTGAAAGCTGATCAATTGAGCCCGGTGACCCAGTACTCACAACATCTGTACCTGTGCCTGTAGAACCTGAAGTGCCATGTGAACTATCAACCAGAGGACTAAATTGTGAAGTGCTCGACGAGTTGACCTGTGGACTGCCCTGTGACCACTGGTGAACCTGTAATCCCTGACACCCCAGTGCCTCCCGTGCTAGAACTTTGAGTCCCAACTCCTTGTACTTGACTTCCCTGCTGCTGGGAAGTCGAAGGTTGTCTCTCCTCTAACCCCCGTGACCTCCTACAAGCCCTCTCCTCCTCAAACTTCACATCCCTCCGAACAACAACCATCCTGAGTGCAGGAATGTAACGCCGATAGGCTTTAGAAGTCTCACTGTAACCCACAAGTAAACCCTTTTCAGTTGTGGGTTCCATCTTCGTCCTCTTCTCTTTGGGAACATGAGAGAAGGTGGTACATCTAAAAATCCTCAAATGCTCAACCGGAGGCTTCTGCCCAGTAAAAACCTCCTTGGGAGTCATATCCCCAACTGCCCTGTGAGGACTCCGATTCTGCAGATAAACTGCAGTGTTGCAGGCTTCATCCCACAAGAACAAAGGTAATCCCTGGTCATGAATCATCGATCTGGTAGCTCCAATTATCGACCTATTCTTCCTCTCCGCAATCCCATTCTACTCAGGGTTGTAAGGAACTGTCATCTCCCTTTTGATGCCCTTCGTAGTACAAAAATCAATTGACGCAGACCCCTCCCCAGACCCGTAGGTCGGGATCCGCACAGATCTTTTCTTTTCGGCCCCTAAGAGCTCGACTAGCTCTTCTATTTCCCTTTCGGGAAATCTACCCACAACAACACCTTGAGGGAATTCCTCCTTTATTTCGGGATATCGGATTTCGCGATTTCGCGAATCCCTTGGTCGAGCGCCTTACCTCTTTGACCTCCGAAACCCGAAATACTTAAACACTTGACCCTTCCTGATGTCAATTTCGGCTTTCGCGAATTCGAGAGTTGCGATGTCATGCAACTCTACTCCTCGACTCTCGAAATCCCGAAACCCGAATTACCTAAATCCCAAAATCCCCCTTTTAAGGAGATCAACGGCTGTGAACTCTCCCTTGATCCAACGGTCAGTGCTATTTCGCGTATCGGGAGTTCAAAATGCCAAAGCTCGAACTTTTTATCCTCTCCACCTTCCGATCTCCGAAGTTCTGAAATACCGAAAAGGTACTTCTCCTTTCGCGATTTCGGGTTCCCGAACGCCGAAATGCGCGGACGCCTTGTCCTCGGAACTCTCGAAGTTCCGATGGCCGAAATGTCGAAACCCCTCCGATCTCTTCCACGTGTCCTACTCAATCAGACGATCGTGATCCTTTCGGGGTTTTCTCTGAATCCTGGATTGATGCCACGTGTTCTCCCTCAGATGGACGATCCTCGTCGTTTCGCGACTTGCGACCCCTAGTGACACAAATCCTCTGTCAACTTGAATCCCCGGTAGCCGAAATACCGACGGGTTCCTCGATCTCCGCCACGTGTCCTCCACGGATGGACGGCTGTGATCTTTTCGGGACTTCGTCAGGTGCGAAGTCAAAATGCTCACCTATGTGAGTCCCAGTGTCCGAATCCCCGATGTGGGTGATCTCGCGACATGTGTCCTCCTTCCAACGGACGGTCCAGATCTATTTTGGGACTTTCACCATGGAGTGTCCCGACCTCTTGTCCTCAAGACCTCCGAAATCCTGAACTCCGACCTTCCACTTCTCCGCTCTACACTGATGAGAATCCTTTCGGACTTCGGGTACTTGATGTGTCAAGACCCAAGCTTGCAACTCGGACTTCCGAAGTCCGAAACTCTGACGGCCCTGGAAATCTTGATCAATGGTTGACGTTAACCTAGGCTATCCAAAGGATGGCTCTGTCCTGACCGTTATCCCTCTCGCAGCTTCCGCAGATCCAACGATCCTCGTTGTTTCAGGATTCTCCTCAAAGAATTTCGACCGTCCAAACTTTTCATCAAAGAACTCCGATTCTAACTTGGCCTCTACACGATGACCAAAGATTCCTCTTCTGCTCTTCAACACCTTGAAGGCGCGAACTCTCCTGAGCTTCCTTTCTTGAACTCAAATCTCCTATGAAATTTCTGCACGCACTCCTTGCGGCACTCTTCAAATACGTCTAAGTATTTGAGTTCTTTTGACTCTGTGCAACTCCCTGCGACAGTAGTCTTCAACTCTCTCTTTGGTTGATAAGTTCTGAACTTCCAACCAGCCTGCGCACACCTTGCACGGCTTCTGTGCCTGACTTGCATTTCTGCGGGAAATGAGAACAACGGTATCCCTCCTGAGCTTTCAGAGATGAACTCTGAACCCGTCAACGCACTCCTTGCGGACGCTCCACTGCACTCCTTGCAGGAACTTTGACTCAAGAAGAGAAACAATTGAAACTCATCTCCTTACTCTCTCAGACTTCAAATACCCAACATGAAATCATACATACATAGCATAAAAGCAAATGTACAACAGAAAGAGTAAAACAACCATGAGCATAACATTCAACATGTATATACAGAAAGCATTAGAACACCATGAGTCTGAATCAAAGCTTCATATATTAATCTCAGAACTTCTGTACATGGGCTCTTCTACACAACTCTCTGCTTCTTCTCTTCTCTATTGATAATGTTAATGTTACAATGATACAAGATGAGGGTGTCTATAGTCGTTTTCCCTCCAGCTCCTAAAACTGTCTAATCTAGAATTTTAAATCTACCTACTTACATTAACTGCCTATAAATGCCTCTACACCTTACAGATGAGAGCGAATCGCTCAAGATCTGTTTACAATATGGGAGTACGCACTCTCTTAACTATTACATTAATGTCTATGCATCCAAACTTTCAAAACAATTCAAACATTTTCAACATGTGCCAAAAATGAAATGGCGTTTGTCCCACGCTCGCTTGCTGCTGGCGATGCTCTTGCATCATCAATGAACTCATCCGAGGCATACTCACCTCCATTGTCAGATCTCAATACTATAATTTTCTTTCCTGTCTGGTTCTCAACAAGAGCTTTAAACTCTTGGAACCGTGCAAATAACTCACCCTTATGCTTCAGAAAATAAATCCAGGTCTTCTTGGAGTGGTCATCAATGAAAAATACATAGTAGTCATGACCTTTCAGTGATGGAGAGGACATCCTGCCACTAACATCCAAATGTATCAAGTCAAGGATACCTGTAGTCCTGCTATCTCGTCTTGGAAATGGAGCCTTGGTGTACTTGCCCAAAGCACACCCCCCACAAACATCATCATGCTCAATGCTAAACTCCGGGATACCTGTGGTGATCTCCCTAACAATCCCCAGAGCTCCATGATGCAAATGCCCGGGATACCTGTGGTGATCTCCCTAACAATCCTCAGAGCTCCATGATGCAAATGCCCCATCCTCCTGTGCCATAGCTCACATAAATCTCTGCTGCTGGTCATGCACACAAATGCCCCTGATGCCTCCCATATCATCCTGTACATCCTCCTGTATCGAACTCCAATGAATTTTTCCTCTGAAATGTTATCTCCCTTTGGATAAAGGAGTACATGCCCATCTCTGAAAGTCACAACATATCCTCTATCCTCGATACAAGAAACTGCAACAAGATTCTTCTTAAGGCCTGGAACATACAATACTTCTAGCAACTTCAGAGGATGTAAAGACTCCCTCTGAAAAGCCACTGTGCCAATCCCAACAACGCTCACAGCTCAGTTGTCTCCCAAAATGATGTCCAGTTCATGAGTCTGTTGTCTAAGCTCTATAAACTGCTCACGAACACCTGACATGTGGCGAGAAGCACCACTGTCAATATACCACAGTGTGGGATATACTGAGCTACCTAACTGGTCTGCCATAAAGGCAAAGTCTTGATCAAATCTCGAGGAGAAATCATCCACCGCAGCTGAAGCTGCCATGTTCTGTGTCTTCTTCTTCTTCCTCTCAGGACACATCACTGCATAGTGTCCCATCTTCTGGCAGCACCAACATTTTACTTTGCTAAGGTCTTTCTCCCCCTTTTTCTTTGGTTTTCCCTGTTGCTTACCTGGACCTGTGGGTCCTTGAGTCTTAGGCTTCCCCTTCCTGCATTTGGCTGAAAGAGCCACATTCTCCTCCTCCTCCTTAACACTAGATGAGCTGCCCTGCAGATAGCCTCTCCGGATCTCTTCCTGAATGAAATCGTCCCAAAGCCTTTCCCAGGAAGGCAAGTTCTCATGCCCCACAATCGCCTGAACAAACATAGCCCATGGTTTTGACACACCATTCAAGGCTGTTCGAACAAGCTCGGCTTCTCCCACTGCCTCCCCTACTGCTGACAACTCGTCCCTTACTTGTGTGATTTGAGTAAGGTATGAAGTAACTCCTTCACTCTTGGCGATCCAGATACTTTTCATCTTTTCCCTCAACACCATCTTTCTGTTCTCATTTGTGCTTTGATACATGCGAGTCAAAGCCTCCCACATCTGATATGCATGCCCTTTACTGCTGACATGTGGAACTACATGGTCTTTCATGGCATCAAGAATGATCCTTTTCGCCTTAACATCCTTTTTATTGAAGGCTGCTAATGCCGTTGCATCTGTGGGTACTACAACATGCTTCGTGGAAGTACTTTCAACAATGTCCCAAAGTTCATTTTCTTGGAAAAGTAAAATGATTCTTGCCTTCCATGGATAGAAATTTCCCGCCCCTTCTAGCCTATCCTCCCACCTCAAACCTGTAGCCATACTGTTGAAGAAAACAAGCCCAAACCTCCACTCAACAAGTCTGCCCACAAAATTTTACTGCTGGTATAAAATTTCCGAGTGTTAATAACTCACTTTTCAGTTGTTTTAAGGTTGTTCCAGTCACCATCGCTCTGTTACCATGAAGAAATTTGATGTCCCCAATCAGGTTTCAATCACTCCTGATCACTTCCATAGTTTAATGCCCAACCCATGAATAGAAAATTCATCTTATATAACATTTATTAAATTCTGGAAATGAAATTGCTGAATTTGAAACACAAGAGACAACTTCTTTGACTGGAAATTAAATGCATAAATAACTCAGCAATAAATAACCACAATACACAGGAAATTTTGGTCCAAAAATGACCCAGGAAAAACCCCCAGGGTGGGGGAAACCTGTTCTTTTGGCAACTTCTTTTATTAATTGGCAAGCATCTGGAAATTACATTTGCAGCAGAAAATAAAATACGTAGCAGAGACAACTTATCTCTCTTTTCCCAAGACAAAACTTTCTTGGAAACCGTGCCAATCAACCTCCTCGAAATCTGAGCCAAGCTTACTCAGAAATTCCGTATGCTGTACGGACCTCAATTTATGTGCATGCTGTACGGATCTGTACTGTATG
Organism: Picea engelmannii; assembly: GCA_009831015.1. Taxonomy (NCBI): domain Eukaryota; kingdom Viridiplantae; phylum Streptophyta; class Pinopsida; order Pinales; family Pinaceae; genus Picea; species Picea engelmannii. Next base: position 76,937 of record ML786452.1, on the reverse strand, counting down.
AACAACACTGTACAGACCTCGATTTATGTGCAGGTTGTACGGATCCGTACGACAGTACATATTCAATAAATGCTGTACGTCTGCCTCGATTTCCGTGCTGTATTGCTGACTCAATTTATGTGCAGGCTGTACGGATCTGTACGACCGTACGGAGTCAATAAATGCTGTACGTCTGCCTCGATTTCCATGCTGTATGGTTGCCTCGATTTTTGTGCAGATTTCTCCTTGATTTCTGTGTTGAAAATCCATATTGTATGGACTGGTTATGGCAGTAATAAATGCTGGTATTTGCCTCGATTTCCGTGCCCACATTTGCATGGAAATCCGTGCCACTCTTTTTTGGAAATGATCTTCTTCCTGCTCTCCAATCTGCTCTCTCTTCAGCGAATGCTTGTGTGTGTGTTCTTTCAATGGACTCATGAGAGACATTTAATGGTTTCTTTCCGCTCTTGACCTTCCATATTCCCAAAGTGACTTTTGGGTGTCCACATGATTCAAAGGCTCATAATTAATTAGATCAACGGTGGAAAATAAAGTGCACATGAAAATCACTTTTTAATATTTTATTCACCCAACTTAAATAAAAGACCCACTTAGCTTTTATTTCCTAAGTCACTTTCACTTTATGAAATAAAAGGGGTTTACATTAAAGTGGTCACATTTCCCTAGGCAAAGAGACCAAGCCTAAGGAACACCACTTGCCTCGGTATAAAAATTAACAGATTTGCGTGCCAAACTCTTGCCTCGGAAATCGTGCCAACAACAACAAATGTGCCTCTCTTCTCTAGCTCGACTCTCTCTCTCTCTCTCTCTCTCGCGCTCTCCAAATCTCATGAAGAATGCCAAAGGAATGGGGCGCATCTTTCCTTAATTCGACCTCACGAGGGAAGGTGAAGAGTCATCTAATCCAATGGTGGAGATTAGACTAGATGGACGGCGGAGATTAAATGATCTTTTAGTCACCCACTTCACTTACATTTCATAAAGTCACTTATTTATTTATTTTTATTTTTATATTGGGCGAATCAGCAACTTGCGGTTCTCGTACTCGCGTGACACGGGGCCGATACCCGTCCGCTACCACTATAACCCCAGGTGCGCCACACAGCCTGCAAGCATGGAGCACAAGTAAATCGGGGTGAGAATCGAACTTGAGACTTCCTTTACATATTTCCTTCCATTTACATGACACTTGCCAATCGGTCTACACCCCTGTGGGCATTTCATAAAGTCACTTTTAATTTCACATCACAAAATTAATGCACTAGGGACCACATTGGACACTTTCTCACCCCTAGGCGCCTAGGTGATGAGAAACACTTGTCCTTGGTACTTTTTGATTTAATTTTTAACAATCAGCACTTTAAAAACTCACTCTTGGGCTGTTTGAAAACAGTCAAGAGTGAGGGTAAGTTCAGATAATAATACTGTGTTGGTTGGGATTAGATTCCAGGGTTATGTATAACAATGTAAAGATCTATTGAGATGAGAGAAAGTGTGCTTTAAGTGAACAAACTTCAAAATAAATGCACTAAATAAACACACCATTGCAAGACAATTTATTCAAAACAGCCAAAAGATTCATAGAGCGAAGACAAGCATAACTGTATGAAATCATTTATTACCAAAGAGATTGTTTGCATCATAGTGAACAATAGATGATAGACTGCCATTGGATTCCTTGTTCGCTGTGGAAGTGCTGGTCTGAGTTCCGGTGGGTGGAAGAATGAGAGACTCCTGCTGCTACAACTGTTCTCCAGAGAAAAATGATCCAATCTCCACTTTGCTTCTCAAACTTCAATATATAGAACTTTATTCTCCTCCAAACAAGTCAACCCAACTGCTTGGAGTTTTGGTAAAAACATAGGAAAATCAACTTTTCAGCATGCAGGCTTTTACACCTCACAAAGGCTGTTAAATTAATCAGTTAATTTGCTGGCCTGTCTTCTTTTTTGGCCTTTTTAACTTTTGTATGAAAGGATGTCGACCTGTTTGAGAGAAAAAGGGTGGTATACAGCTGTAATACATGATGTTTTGACTGCTGTTATGGATTTAAAATCAAAATGCTGTGAGGAAAGAGTGGAATACAGCTATCGTGCATGATTTTCTGACTGCTGTTTCATCTTTTACTCTCCTATTTTTTTGTTTCCAGCAGCCATCCATTGTCAACAAAGGCTGCTACAAGGAGTTTGACCTGCTGTTTATTCTTTTTTGCTTTACCATCACCACCTTTTACGCAGATTTTCAGCCTTTAAACAACTTTATGATTTTCCTCTAAAGCAAAACATAATTAATCCTAATGGAAAAAGCTAGGCTTTTAGCCTTTTCAATCCTTTACACCTTTGACATTCTAAGAGGTTGAATCATACCCCTTTCTCCTAGCCAGCTGCAGCGTGTCACAATGAGTAACCACTAAACAGTTTGCACAGCTCTTGTCTCAACAAGCTTCGCCCATTGGAACTCTGATCCATACAACTGCTGCTTTCTCGGAACCATGATATCCGGTTGTACCTATCATACATAGAAACTGCTAATTATAGGCATGCCCAAAAAACAGTGTTCCAAAAAAGCAAAAAATGAAAAAAGCAAAAGACACCGATCATGGCTAGATGGAGCATTAGCCTATTTTTGATGAAAAAACAAAAAGTGAAAAAGTGAATAAAATTGATCACATATCACATGCGAGCAAAAACAATCTCATCAGACTCACTTTTTTACAAATCTCAAGATTAAGTAGTCATCTCTATCATGCCAGCCCCGGATCTCTGGATATCATAAAAAAGAAAAAAATGCTAAAAATAGCAGTTTTTGGAATCTGATGAAAGTGAGTCTGGAGGGATCTTGATCAATGCTGATGCATCTGAATCTTATTGGTTCTTAGCCGTCCAATTGCACAAGTGCTATTGGGGGTTAACAGGGCTCCAAGAGGTACGCCCATCAATAAAGGCATGGGGAAGGACGGACATCCTCCTTAAATCAAGCAAATGAATCCATGGTACAAAGCGTCAATATGTAGAATACTCAACCATCTCCATGAAAAGAAGGGACGCCCCCCCTTTATCCAACAATGTGCCTCAACATGTGTGGAAAACAATCCTCGAAGATGGTACATGTGGACCAATAATGCACGAGGAGATGTGCAAGGTGGTAGATCCAAGGAAAGAATGATTCAAGTAAGCCATCAGTCATATGCCAAGTCACCAAGAGTACAACTAACTCATGAAGGAGTAGGATGACCTCATCAAATATGCATAAATTGATGACAAGTGTGCATATGCCTCCGAATGTGAGCCAAGGAAGGGGGAGTGATCTACATAGAATCATGCTCCATACCACTAGCAACCAGTCCATGTATAAAAATCATCCATAAGAGTTAGGACGTTGGAGAAAAAGGAGCTTAAACCATGCTCGTACCCATTCATCCAAGTGATAAACCATATGTAGAAGAAGCGATGCATACCAAGCACTCTTTTCCATGATGAATCTAGCAAAGGAGTATGCCAATACAATGCCCACTTAGCCCCAAAGTTTCAGGGCATTCCACCAAGGGATCCATATATGCTCATGTCCAATCATCTAGCAAGGAGTGGAGACTAGAACACCACGTGATCAAGTGTAATGCTATTTCTATATGATAAGAAAGTATACCAAGCAAAACACTATTAAAACCTATAGCACATCATCATCCATGTCATCAACAATCCAAGGAACCAAGTGAAAACCCCAACCATCCAAAGCTTTTTGTGATGAAAACAACAAGGGTAGTGAAAAAATTCACTAGTATAGGCCTCATGCAAAGTGAGGGGTAACAACTGGCTCCAACTTGGGGACATGTGCTCTTATTGGGAGTACATGAGAACCTCGGAATCTTAGATTGTACTGGCTAGCAATGACCAGTATCATCAAACAAAAATATGTGGTGGGATGGATCCACATCAACATCCATAAACACTACATCTCAAGTAATATAGTTTATTAAATCAATAAAATTGGCTTTACAAAACAAGACATAAGCCAACAATGCCAATGACAACATGAAATGAAATCAAATGCTCACATGTTGAGCTTATTCATGCTACTCTAATGCTTAAGGGAGCTTATTCTTTGTCGTACCCTACTCTAATATTAGAGAATAATCATTCTAGGTGAAATTATCAGCATCTCATGAATACCATGACTTCTTCCCTTGTGTTTGGTCATCAACCAAAACAAGGATACATCAAATATCAAGTACATACATGTTGGAATATCCATGAGACTTTGGCTGGAACAGAACATGAAACCATGTGCATGATCAAATTCATGCCAAAAATGGCATGCACCACTACAAACCTCATCTATCCAAGCTTGGGTGGGGCTAGTGTACACATCATAAACCTCATGAGACAATCCCATATCAACCTCTACAATATCATCATCATCTCCCTGTTCAAGCAACAAAGGCTTTGGGGGCTCTACAAGATTACTCAAATCATCATGGCTACTATCCAAGAAAGATGTATGTGAAATATGAGACAAAATTCCAGCTTTAGAAAATTTTTTAGGTCCACATCAAGGGCTTGGAATCCTCCTTTTGATGGTTGGAATTTTTTTGCAAAACAATTTGTCATGAAAGGTTTTCTGTCCATACAATTTTTTGCATAAAATGTACCATATCCAGTTGAAAGTGCATGCAAAATAGAAGAACATGAAGAAATAGGTGGCTACAAATTTTTGCAATTAAAACCCTGCAATACCATACTATTTCCAGCCACTATATCACATATTCCAGCTGAAAAATCATGTATAATTTCACCAATACACGAGGAAGAAGATGGCTGGAAAATTTCTGTGTTTTTTGCATCCCAATTCTGCTCCTTATGCTGGGAAAAATCTACATAAAAAATCATATGACATTGCTGAAAATGCTGCAACAAATCCTGGTTGAAACAAATCTACACAAACGTCATTTCAAGGATGCTCAAAATCTGCATCATAAATAGGGACATATGGCTGGAAAATGTTATGCAAATTTCTTGAATTTACTTCCTCTATGGTAGGTTTCCATAGATGTCAAATTTACAATTTCTTCCATGGACACATCACTATATACATCATAAATAGGATCTCCATAATGTTTCCAATAGTCTCTGTTGAAACTAGTGCAGCTGCAAGAGCCATTCTCTGGGAGGATGGCATAAGACTCTAGCTGAGATTTAGGGCCCCCAGTTCAGTCCTGGGGTTCTTGGTTTGGGACCAAGTAGTTTGAGCCATGGCAAAAGACCCTAGTAAGGGCCCCCAATGTATTTCTGGGGTTCTTGGTCAAGGACCAAGTAGTAAGTCCCTAGATGTGTTCTAGGGCCCTAGGGCCCTTGGATGTGTTCCAGGGAATCCTTGCTCGGTGCTTGGATTGATCCCTGGATGTGTTCCTTGGTGTTTGATGATGTACGTCCCTAGATGTGTTCTAGGGCCCCTGGATGTGTTCTAGGGAATCCTTGCTTAAACACTTGGGTTGATCCTTGGTCTTGTACCTTGGTGGATGAAAGACCCTAGATGTGTTCTAGGGTCCCCAGATGTGTTTTGGGGTATCTTGGTCTTGAACCAGATAGTTCTTGGTTGTGTGCCAAGATGTGATGATGTGTGATCTTCTTCTTCTCTCCCGGGATGGTCCATAAGACCTAGGAGCAGCTAGAAGATGGACATGATCACATCACTAGTTTCTCTTCTTATGCAGGGATGATATAAGCTTATAAGTTACCATGAGACATATGTGGACAGTTTGCCATTGAAGAAGACCCCCTTGACCTTGTCTTGCAGCCTCCCCTTGCTTGATTCTCTTTCTCCTTCTTGCTTGATGATTGTGTTGATCTTCTATAAGTCACTTTGACTTATTTGTCTTTATGATTAATATTTTTAATTAATTAAAAATATTAATTATTATTTATTTTAATTTTTAGGTTTTAATTAAACCTAATTTCTAACCCTTCCTAAACTATAAATAAAGACCTACCCCTCTCTCATTATTACATTCACTTGTGCTCCTCTTCTAGTCTGATTTCTGTGGCTACCTCAGCTTGGCTCTTGTGTTGGGGGTACGACCTCCTTGGTGGATTATCTTCTTCTGATTTAAGGTGTGGCCTCTTAGGCCTTTTTCTCCTTGCTGCCTTGGATCTTCTTTTATGGTGTATGGTCTTCCTTCTGCTGGGTATTGGTGCCACGGACCTCCCTCCTGCTGTGTGTAAGTGCTGCGGACCTTCCCCTTGCTGCTGTAGGTGCCGCGGGCTTCCTTTGACCCTTCCTCTTGCTGCCGCTGTGTGCTGTAAGGGTGCTGCTGCCTCCTAGGCAGCCCTTTGGCTCCTCCCTTCACCTCTCCAGGCTGCCGCTGAGTTTCTTCTAGGCTGCTGTGGGTGTTTCTCCTTGGCTGCCACCTGTGTAACCCTTCTACTGTTTATCAAATTCTTCTTTGAGGGTTTTGCACCACGGTTCATCTTGGACAGTTTTGGTTGAGCCTTCTTGTGGTCTTTGGGGTTTCTTATATCAGCCTTTCTCTTGCTGATTATCATTGAGTTCTTCTTGGTAAACTGTCCACTTAAAGATCATGATGAGATCAAACCCTTGAGGGTTTGATCCATGACCTTCATAGCTTGTCTGAGCATAAAGAAAGAGGACAGCTACACATCAGGTACCTCTATCATTGATTTCTTCTAAGGTAAAGTTCAGATCTGATTCTACTAATGTTTACATCTGTTTCTAGTTTAGGTTAATATTCAGAAATGTTATTTTCTGTTCATGATCAGTCCTAGTTAAAGTCTGCTCTCTTTAGCATGTTCAGATTTGTGTTTTCAGTATTTCATCTACTTCAGATTTTTTTGTTTTTTTTAAGTGCTGATCTGTATGTTCAGTAGTGATCAATTTTGAAAAGATATCTCTGTTTTCTTTTTCCCTAAAAATCTAACAATCTCCATTCCTATCATGACCATAAATCTGAAAAATGATGTCCATAACTTCATGTCCTAGGATGCCATTATCTTCATCAAATGGAGAGGTAAATGCATTTGTCAATTCATCATCACTCAAGGGTTTGTCTTCAAGATTATCCCTCTCAAGATCATAACAAGACAAATCTTCAAATTCATAAATTTGAGGTCATCCAAAGCTTGCCAAACCCTCAACTTCATGATGAGGAGAGATAGATGTACGCGGGCTCTCACCATCAAAGTCTTCATCAAGGTCCTCTTCATGATCTTCCATGGGAGGATAAAGTGCTTTTTCATGAATTTGAGGAGTTTCTTTATCCATGGTTTCTTTGCGTGCTTGGTCTTCATTGGAGATGTGGGAAGAGTCTTCACCAGTGTGTTCTTCAAGTGGAGGTGCAACAAGATCTTCAAAGGCTAATAGGAGAATGAGGTGCTTCTTGAGGACTCTCTTCAACAATGCTTTCTTCATAATTTTCAAAAGCAAAATGAGGTGCTCCTTTAACAAGATTTTCATTTGCCACATTGTACGTCCCTTTGATATATTCCTCCGAGGAGACCAACCTCTCATACCCTTGTGTAATCTCGGTCAAGAGGGCATCCTGTTAGAAATTAATGTTAAAAATAGTAGGCTAGCTAGAAACAGAAATATTTTTATAATTTTCAATCCATCATCTACTGCAATTTAAGATCAACAAAGCATTTAAAATATTCTGATGCATAACCTAACAGCATGAGTAAATAAATAACATACATAATTCAAATCTGAGTATTACCATAGCTGTAGAAGAGGAACAAATGTACCTAATTAGATGTTGTTGCCTTCCTCCAATGTATGCTCAGAAAAATCTTAGTAGATCATGGATCAAACCCTCAGGGTAGATCTCATCATGATCATAGGGACAATGCCAAGAATAACTCTTAGGATAGGAAACCAAAAACAAACTCAACAAGCTGAAAAACTGCAGTTCAAGCCACTGTCAAGCAATAGGGCTGAAAACAAAAAATCATTGCCCAACCTAGGGCTGGAAAGACAAAGCCATAATCAACACATTCAGCCCAACTTTAACACTGGTGCCTTCTTCAAGCTGAGATAGATACCAG
>ML786452.1:35543-57611 GCA_009831015.1 Picea engelmannii | reverse complement strand
CGAGGGGTGAAACACTGACCATAAGCACTTTTATTTGGCTAAGCTGCTGTGACAAGAGGCACTCTTCTGTCAAAATCAGCCAGGACTTGCATCTGCCCCAACTGCTTATTCATGCTTCCAGGGGAATTGGACCTTGGTGGGTGGCCTGACATGCCGCCACTTTCACTGCTGAACCACTATCTTATTGACTTGTGTTGCATATTTGAAGTGTTTCTGTCACTTGTTCATTGTTTTGGGGTATAGATGTACTTGTGCTAGGGTATTTGCTGTGATGAGTGACATGGGTACAGCCTTGTCAATGGCTGTGTCCAAGCAAATGGCATGATCAAGGACACTAGATTTGTACATTCAAGGACAACTGGTGAGGAACAAAAGGAAGCACTTTTGCATATCATGCATATTCATGTTTCTCTCTTGTATTAAAAATTTATCACAGGAGCTTTCATATGAAGAAGGTATTCTCAAAGCTACCTTCTAGACACTTCCTTCTACACTTGCTTCCAACTTTTCTAGATTTCAAGATTCTCCATCTGCTTTTAGCAGGATTTACAAACAAACTTATTTCATATTACAGAAGGAAAAAATAAAATTTATCAACTAAGGAGATTGCATAATTCAATTTAACAATTTCTAATATTTTTTTGCCAATTTTAAGGTTTATATTTGATCTTTTAAGAAACTATATCTTGGTTATCTTAGGCTTGATATTATTGGTAGAGGATGGCTATATGTTTAGGAGGAAGACACTTATTTTTGGCCTTTGGTTTCTTTGGTAGGGGGCCATTGTTTTCAGGGATGGTTCTTATGCTGATGAACGTGATACTCAGATAATCCAAGTGCGTATGGAAGGAGTATATATATGGCCCTTTAGACAACTTCGGATGGTGGCCAACAGGTGTTCATGACTCATGAATTAATTATATGATTAGATATAATTCTTTTCTATTACAGAGAAATACTGGATAAATGAATAACCACCTTGAACATGACGAACATGCTACTCATTTTCTCTAGCTGCTGGTTAGTGAAAACTATCATATGCATGTGTGAATTTGTCCAAATAATTCCTGTTATATAGTATTTTCTTTCTGGTTTAAAGTCCAATTTCTGTTATTTATCATCTTTATTTTTGCGTTAATTGGATATTTATTAACTTGATGTGTATTATCAAGGCAGGAACCATAATGATTCAAATTTGTAAGGTTTTGTTTTGTTTGTCACTTACATTTCATCGTCTAGTGTTTGGGTGAATATACTTCTCTTTGGTTCCGCTAGATTCAAAACTGCAGCTGCAGTCTTTACAATGAATTATTTGTTTTGAAATGTAGTTTTACATTTTGAGTATGCCAAAATTTTCTTCTGCAGTGGAACAGATGGAGAACACAACCAAGAAGAGGATTTCATTTTATCCAATCCATACCATTTGGTAAATTCTCTAATGTCCCCCTTCTATGTTGTCTTTGCATCTTACATTTTTGCCACATGAACAAGTTCATTTTGTGTTATGAATGTCTGATATGCTTGATTTGAAATTTTCTTCTGTTTTAACTTTTATGTCAGCTTTTTCTGGCATTTATTCTCTATTATTATTAGTTGAAAGCAATCTTTTGGAAATAGATTGGATTGTGTTCCTCAAATACCGAGGCTTACTGTTGGTTCCACATACCGACTAACACACATCAACAGTAATCCAGTAACATGGGATTTTCAAACTGTCCAAACCTGTTTGTCATTCATCCAGTTGATTCATTGCTCTGTTACCAGGCTCACGTGTCAAACTCAGATACTTGCAAGTTTGACTTGGCTTGTGAGCCAAATGAGTATGACTTGCTAACCTGCTTAGAAATTCCCAGCCAGTGCCTCTTTCGTCTAGTTGCTTCATTGCTCTGTTACCAGGCCTATGAGTCAAACTTGGATACTGGCAAGTTTGACTTTTCTTGTGAGCAAAATGAGTATGACTCACTAACCTGCCTATAATTTATAAATTCCCAGAAACCGCACCATTTTGCTCATTTTCACTTTCATTTCTTTACTCTTTTTCTTTGCTTCAGCGAAAGAAACCACAAAGTGATCAAGATGACTCAAGGACAACACATCAAAGTATCTGGGGCTTCCATCTTTATATTTTTGCACTTGCTGAGTTTTCCCTGATCTGAGTCAAACTCTCGACTCTTCTGCCTCGCCAAATTTTTCCCCGAGTAGAGTCTAGTAACATTGGTTCATTGTCTTGCTCCTTTTTCTGTACACCCTTTTGTCTTTTGCTTCCATAGCTCAATATGATTCCAATCACCTCATCATCATATTTCCTGGTTTTTTTATCTGAACTCAAAATGGTTAGATAGCAAGTTGTCTCTCAATTTTTGTATGATAATAGTAATAATAATTCTTATTACTAATGCATCCTTCTTTGCTGCTCCACTTCCCCTTAACATGAGTGTTCTTCCTTCAATTATGAGAGCTTTCAACTCGTTGAAATATTTTGTTATGAATAAAAATGTCATTCTTTCTTCAGTTCTCCACTTTTATTCACTGTTTAGCTAATAGTGCCATTTCTTAAATTCACAAATTGGTACCTTGTCTTCAAACATTGTTGAAATCCTAATATTTCCTTCTCCATTATAACAGTCTTCTTGACTGTTTGAGTTAATGGTGTGATTTTTTCAATTCAGAGATACGAAGTTAACTTGTCTTCCTCTATTCAATTACTTATTTAACTTTTCTATTTTGAAAGCTGGTATGTTTACTCCCTTCGCACTGACCAACAATTAGAGGGTATTAATTTTTGTGAGAATAGTGACATGATAATAAAGTTAATGTAACAAGGGTCACAATTAATGACTAGGTGCGATCCTACCTAGTGTTAGTATATTATGTTGGTATGTTTAATAAAGCTCATCATGACCCAACTTTGTATCACTGGTTAGTGAAGACTAGTAGCCAAACTACTTGGTACAAGAATAAAAACAAAATATTGTGTTATCGCCCGGAAATTCCCACCCTGTGAGAGCTGAAGGGAGTCTGGATAGCTATAGGAAATAAGCAGTGTCACCCCACCTACCTCCTCTCAGTTCGAAGTTATTGCTTGCTAACTTCAGGGGTTTATCCCTAAATGATCTAAGGTATTGATTATAAATCAAAGACTAATCAGTGACACCAAAAGTTGTAATAAAAACTTGCTGGCCTCTCTAAAATCTGCGACTAAATCCAAACTACAGCAAGCGGAAATCTGTCTTAAATGCTGAAATTATGCTCGAAAAATGATGCATAATTTTGATGCTAATTATGGGCACATTGCAATTATATGTTGAAGTATGCTAGCTTAAAGAGCAAAACAGAAATTACAGCAGACCATAATGACTATTTTAGTGCTGTAAATGCTAATAAAATATTCTAAAATAATGCAGAAATTTTGTATTATGTTGTGCATGCAACCCAAAGCAAAATATAAGGTTAAATCCCTGATTTAAATGCAGAAAAACAACAGGAACAGCAAGCTGTTAGGGCTGTCTTATCATTTATGACTAAACGCAATCTAAAGTTCTTTTTATTTTTTAGTATGCTTTAGTGTTTTATGCACCCTAATGCTAATGCAGAAGATTGTCTGTTGTTGGCAAGCGCATGCATGCGCCCTCTCCCTTTGTTTGAGGTACTTTCACTAACACTCCCTCTTACCAAGGAAAGTGTTCTCGAATCTCCACCACACTAAGTTGCTTTTTGAACATCTCAAATTTCCCTTTTGCAAGTGGCTTAATGTGGTGAACTAATCCGGTTCATACACGAAATACCCAAAATACTTGGAATTGAATAATGAAATCCATATGGACAAGTAATAAGTTAAACACATGTAGGAGTAAAAATATGAGATATGCGATGATTACAAATGAGAAATAAGGGCTGTATATATACCTACGCAAGGGTTCCCTTTCATAAGAGACATGACTTTTTATCAGGAAGGTGTCTCTTCATAACATATTGAGTTATTGGGTATTAATTATTATTTATTTATATCTAATTCTATATATTTGTGTTCATAACGTTGCCTTCCCCTTTTGAAATGCTTTTTCCTCAAAGCATAGTGATGGAAGGGCTTGACGTCTTTTTCTTTGGCTTGTAATGTCTTCGCATCATTCTCTATTCTTGGAGCTATCGTAGTTGATGATACGAGACGATATGAACCTTTGAGTGCTGAGCAAAATTTTTGAATTGCAAAAGGATCTGACTGTTGATATTATGGTAGCTGTGGGAGGTATTTACCTTCACATGTAACCCTGACGAGAATAGAATATTATGGGAAGCAAGAAGAAACCCGAAAGCATTGGACATAACCCTAGAAGACAAATCGACTAAAGGAAATATTTAATATTAAGTGTTTAGCCTCCAGAATGAGAAGTCGGTCCAGACAGCTCAGGAAAAACAATATAAATACAGGAAGCCAGATCTCATTTGGTACACACAGCTCGCAATTGCAAAAGTGAAGAAGTGCGCATTGCAGAAACTGGGTAAGTGCGCAAGTCTGAGGAGTAGCTGCAGCTGCATCTACTGCAACCTGTATTTTCGGTTTAGGCTTGGACTTTCTATTGGTTGTGGTTTGGACTTTCTGCCTTGTATGCTAGCTTTGGAGAGAGAGGTACGCTACATTGATTAGCTTTTAGGCCTAGGGTTTGCTTTCAGAATCATTCTCTGTCAAGGTTAAGGTGCTCGGGGGTGGCTTCGGCCTATGGTTGGGTGACAATATTGCTATATTGTCTATGGCTAAACGAACACATCTGTTACTTTCTAACAGGTTATGGGCCCTGTGATCTCCTCAGATAAATTAATCAAGTTGTTTTATTTTAGGTGATAGGATGTCATTCAATCAATGCATTTCTAAATTTTTAAAGCTCATTTTTTAGAGCTTTATGCATAAAATAAAGTTAAAAAAAAAACATTTGGTTTCGTTTTCATTTCAAAAAAGTCAAATCTCAGGTTTCAGTGGCTTAGGCGCTTCTTGAAAAGTGCTTCTTAGCTATCGAAAGCCTTAGCTTTCGGCAGCTTAAACAAGAAATTCAGGGCTATTTTAGCCATCGAAATCGTAGGAGCATGGAAGGAGTTAACACGTCCTTTCACACGCCTAAACCGTCGGGATTGAGGTTTTATAATTGCAATTGGCCGTTGAAAAGACAGGAGGAAAACCGTTTAGAGACTTGGAGCTGATCTTTGCATGATATATCGAATCTTTTCAAATTGCTGTTTCATCAAATCACATGGTTACATACTTCCCATCATTACAGTCACCGACCATGATTGTTTCAAATCTTAAGCCACTCTTTCTCATCCCTTGTAATCAACGCCACGTTCTAATGCATGCCACATACTTCTCGTCCCTGTCAGCGGAGCCAAATCTTCCTAAGTCTACGCTGTGTAATTTTCCCCTAAAACCCGATTTTCCAATTGCAGGTGTACAGGAACATTGCGACAGATGAAGAAAGGAGGATCGACTCTGAGGAAGGAGCTAGATGATATTAGTTACTTGGAATCGCACCCGAAGGTATGCCAACTTTTCAGGGACGCAGGTTGCTACAATTTTTGTAAAAAATTACAGAGCTCTCACTAGCAGGTGGCAAAAGATTTTGCCCTGACTTTCGATGGAAGGAAAGCAGTCATCGGTCAAGATGAATTCCAGGTGGATGAAGGCCTCATAGCTGAGGTGACAGAGCTTCCCAGGACTGGAGAAAACTGGTTCAAAACCACTGTCACAAAGAATGTTGAATTTAGGTCCTACTTGAAACCAGAACACAAGTGTTTGGTATGGAAGAAAGACATTCCTATGTCTTTCCTTGAAGAGAAATGGCAACAGTTATTAAAAKCCATYCTTGTTTATATAACTTGTGAAGGTAGATATAATAGGGTGATGATTTACCATTTCAAACTCATGAACCATTTCACTGGTAGAAACCCRSTTAATCTGCCTTATTATCTCCACARAAGCTTATCTAAGATGGCTCATCRGGTCAAGGCTAAGCCCAATAAGGTTGCAGGCAGGTTATCCCACCATGGTTTGATTAAACTCTTGGTTTATGAGCTGTTGCAGAGAAGAAGCAAATAATGGAATTACTTCTTGTTCTGGAATGATTTTCAGACTGATGTACAACCAGAGGGTAAGAAGAGTCCTTCTTCCAAGAAGTCTTCTACTCCCAGAAGTGGAAAGAGGAGGAGGAGAGCTATCTCTCCAGTTCCAGTTAATCAACCCTCTCCTTCTTCTAAGCCTATTAAAACTAAGAAGAAACTAAACTTCAACAGTGAGACAGAGAAGGCCGAAGAACCCCCAGTGAACAAGAGAATTCTTAATCTTCCCTACACAGACTCGGAGGATGAAGAGCACTAGATTGAAATAGGGCATGAAGATTCAGTTACCACAGGACATGAAGATGCAGTATATGTAAATGTATTCACAACAAGGTATGAAGATCTTCCATCACCTACACCCAAAGAAGAACAAAAACTACAAGTTGCAGATGCCTCATCTAGCAAAAGAGTGAAGCAGAGTAAATCAAAGGAAATCAAGAAACTTAAAAAGAAGTTAGCTCAACAAGAAGTGCTAGAAAGGGTAATTAAAACCAGATATGAAACATTGTCAAAGAATTTTGCAGAAAGCAACTTAGCTTTAGAAAGATTGGCACATGAAAGCATAAAGGAAAAGAAAAAGAAGGAGAAGATTGTAAAAGATTACAATAGCTTATGGAGAGTAGCTAGGGACTTGAAGAAAAAGGTCAAGGCTTTAAGGTCGCAAGCTATGTCTTCAAAACACCAATCTCAAACACATGCTACTCTTGAAACCCTAGCAGAGGTAGCAGTTCAGTGCAATGAACCAGAGGCAGCCAACAATCCTACAGTCATTCCAGAAGTTGAGCAAGGTGCAGAAGCCTCAAAAGATCAACCCTAAGGTGTTTGGGAGCTAAGACAAAAGGTATTTTGAAATTTTGATAATTTTCATTAAGACAGAACTTTCGGTGGCTTAGGCGAACATTTCGATTGTTCATTAGCCACCGAAAGCAGAGCTTTCGGTAGCTAATTGGTCCAGATTTTGTCTATTCTAACTACCGAAAGCACTGACAGGGCAAAAAGTTGGCATTTTTGCACAGATCCAGGTTTTCCTTGTCCAAAAGCCTCAGGAATAGTTCCAATCGATAGATAATAATTAAAGACATCCTTATCAAGAGTCTGTTTTGATTTTGGAGGTGCTCTACAAGGCAGAAAGGTCAAATTGGTTAGCTATTTTAAGGGAAAAAACTGTTTTATTGTCAGCAGGTGTCATTTTCGACTTCTCTCACATCTCATGAAAATCCATCAGCCTCAAAAGGCTTACTACACCTGCTGAAGAATCTGAAGGACATGAAGATCACCCAAGAATAGGAATTGACCTATTTTATAGGATCTTTGCCTATTTTCTTGGGCCAGTTATTGACTTTCTATTTTTGGCAAAATCCGATCTAGTATCCTAGGATCTGGAAACTGTTTGTAAAGGCTATAAAGCCAAAAATATTAGAGGAATGAAGGGTTCGACTTTGAGGTCTAGACTCTACTGTTATTGTGATACAGACACTTTCTTTAATATATTAAGCCTGCAAGCTTCTTTCATTGTTATTGTCTGACTTTCTTTTCATTTCTATTCTATGCCTATGAGTTGAAATTATTTCTTTGTCTCTGTTTAAATGTCCTATGGTAATTGTCATCTTACCTTTGATTATTAAACAAGAATCATAAGCATCCACTGCTAGTTTGTTGACCCATCATATATATTGTTTATGTATGTTCTGGTTAATTGATTGGTTTCTTATCCATTTGATTTACAAACCTATCTGATGATAGCTCTTGAAGGCCTTGTATTGTTTGAATATAACTAGACTGTCTTGAAGATACAATCTAGTGATTTAGATATTCATCTTGATCCAACCCCACACCCATTATTGAGTAAATAACTACAAAAATAGTTAAGTTACCAGGCATCTCTGAGATACAACCTAGGAGAGTTTCCTGGAGTGATAACAGGCCCACACTATCTTTGGATAGTCAAACCACTGGAAGATAGACTGGGAGGATTTGCTCAGTTGTAGTTGCAGTTGTAGCCAAAGTTTTGCTGCAACAACGAAACCCTAACCCTCTTGTTGAGGCACCTTAAGTGAAGAGCTTGACCTAATTTTTGGATAGCCTAGTGCACCCTAGCCTAACGCACCTCCTGGTATTCTTAGCAAGCTAAGACATCAAGTTTGAGTGTTTCGTCAAAGTCAAAGGTTCACCAAGTCAAAAGCAGTCATGACTTACTCTTTGAAGTCAAGAAACAAGTTAGAAGGGGCTTCTAACTTCAGAGCATGGAAGACAAGGATTGATCTCATCCTTGCCAAGAATAAAGTGTTGGATATCGTGAAAGGAAAGATCGTGGAACCAGAGTTTGAAGAAGTTAAAGAAAATGAAGGAAACACACGAAGCATCAGTTGCCAAAGAAAGGGAACCCTCAAAGAAGGCCAATCAGGATAAAACAAACTTCTTCTTCTGAGACAAGGTAACAATATTCTTCATAGTTCTTGTACATACCATGTTTACCTAGTTTTTGTACATATCTTGCATATCTATTTCTTAGAAGATAAGGTGTTCAAAGAGAAATAATACCTATGGAAGAATAACAAGATAATGATTGCTATCATGATGACTACAAGTCAAGCAATACACATGAAAAGATGAAGTGCATTGACAATTCTTGGTAACAATTCTTGTGGAAGCTATTACATAAGTAACAACTGCAAGATAAGCCGAAATCAGAATCAAACTTGAAGAAACCTGGAAGAAGTAAAAACAAAAAGAAGTCAACAATCAAGAGGAAATTAGAAACTTGTGAAACTTTGCAGAAGGCAATAAGGATGCAGACGAAAGTGTGGACTCTCTTAGATGGAGGGAGCCGATTATATAATTCCAAAGGAAGAGCATGCATTCATGCGTGAAGCAAGGATTAGGAGGGAGCTAATCCTAAATAATACGATCCATTGAGGATTATGAAATATCTATCCATGTTCCCATTGATGGTAGCAACCATGAAAAGCAACACGTGTTCAGTCTGACTTTAGAAGAAGTCTTCTTCGAAAAGAAGCCTTAAAGTATCCCTGGTTGTCCATTCACATCCATGATCCTATGATGAAAGGAAGAAGTTGGAATCTTCAGGGCATGGAATCTATAGAAAACTCCATGGACCCAAGAGCTAAAGAGAAACATGAGGAAGAACATGAAGATTCCGAGAGAGAAAGAAAAGCGAGAACAACTAGTCATTATATCGAGAATCACAAGACCACCAGCTTGGATTGAACTCACTAGAAGCAATCAAGCAGAAGAAATGGAAGTTGTGATGAAGAACAATGTATGAAAGACTTATGAATGGAAGCATTGCGAGATTCAGAACTAGAGGTTCTCCCAGATGGAGGGAGAAGACTATGATGATAGCTTGTTCCAGTAACCAAACATACCTCTATTTGAGCCATTATATCTTCTGCAATATCCATGGGTTGGAGTTTACATTAGATGAATGTAAGGATTGTTATCCTCAACAGAGTAATTGAACAAGAAGCGTATGTAGAGCAACCTCAAGGTTTTGAGGTATACCAGAAAGAGACCCTTGTATGCAGATGGAAGAAGATCTTGTATGGATTCAAACAACTTGGTGCAGAGCCTCTCATGCACAACAGAAGCATGATGAAAACTTTCTATAACAGAGATAATGTATTAGAATGGTTACTCAAAAGTTCAGAATGATGGATTGCTAATCCATGACAAACTCTCTTGTTGACAGAAGAAGTGCTACTTGGATACGTTTTAGTTTGAGCCTTGCCACGATGTCATGAGCTAGCAGGAAACAAAAGTGTTGAATTCAACCATGATATATTGTAATGATCAGAGCTATATGAAGCCTTCAGAGAAAACCAGTGTTCTAGACAAACCGAAGTACATTGAGATCAAGCATTACATTCTCCGTGATAAAGTCTAGAAAAGAGAAGTGGTTCTCCAATATATCTTCATAGATGAGTAGATAGCAGATATTTTGGTAAAGCCTTTGTCCAAGATGAAAAAGTTTGCATACTCAAGAAACAAGCTGGAGCTCGTGGAGACGACTTCCTTATTGAAAAAAGGAAGATTTTACTCCTAGGTTGGGAGGGAGCACTGATGTGTTATTGATTTATGGATAGTCATTTTTCAGTTCGAAAAATGGTCCAGGATGAGCAGTTCCTTTCCAGTTCGAAAAGTGGTTTGAGATTTCTGACGGATAGGCATTTTCCAGTTCGAAAAATGGTCCAGATCGGACAGTCATTTTCGTAATGAAAATGGTTTGATAGATTGCTGATGTATCATAGACAACGATTCCCCTTGTGGCCAGTGTGGGGGAATGGTCTAGGACAATCATTCTTCTTGGCAGTCACTCTGAGTAGTGGTCAAGTAAAATGGTCCTCCTCTCCGGGCAGTCATTCTTTCGAAGTTCACAGTTGTGAGTAGTTTCGAAGAATGGTCCGTTTTGGAGGTTGGTGCAGGACAATCATTTCCATTAGGAAATGGTCCGGACAATCATTCACTAGGGCATACTCATTCTCTCCAGGTTGCACTATGTTTAGTGTCGGAGGAATGGCCTAGTTAGGTGAATGGTCCAGGTTCAACAATTAGGGACAGACATTCCCTAGGAAAGACTCATTCTATCCAGGTTGCATTATGTTTAGTGGCGGAGGAATGGCCCCGTTAGGTGAATGGTCCAGGCTAAAAAATCAGGGACAATTATTCTTCTATGCTTGAGAAGAATAGTCCAGATAGCCCATGGTTGATGTTTTACTTTATGATGGCATATACTCTTCCAAATCTCACAGATATGAGTGGAACAATGGCCCAGATAATTCAGTTTATATCATGATATTGTTTTATGTGTAGGTTGATATCAGATGATATGATTGCTATGGAGACTATATGTCTCTGGACAATGGATGTATGCTACTGTGGTGGATGTGTTCCACTGGTTGTGACTATGTGTCACTGATTAAGTAGCCGTGTGCTACTATGGATAGACACAATTGTGTTCTATTGAATGATATTGTTCTGATTGCCATGTAGACTATCAGTAGTGTTGAAAATGATTATCAACTAGATGGATAGTCAGTGTGCTTATGGAAAAACATTCTCTAGGCGGAGAATGGTCTAGGTTGACAGTTTGTTGACATGTCATGGACTAGTATTTTCCTAAGGCACAGATTGTGGCCCGATTAGGAAAATGGTTCATGACCGATATTTTCTAAGGAATATAGGTTGAGATGGATCTCTATGGTACATATGATTCGGTTATAAAATAGTCCTTGATTGACATTCCTATAGGAATGGTCTCTGTAGTCCATAGCATAGCATTTAGCATATGTTGGGACAATCATTCTTCTAGGACGTATGTCCGGATTAAAAGAATGGTCCTTGTATCACTCTGTGGAGTGAGTGACTTATTCAACATCATGCCTGATTACTCAGATGGAGCATGGCTTCGAGAGATGATGCAGTTGATGCTATCAGATGATAGTGTTAATGGTGCTCGTGATCTAATCATGAGATAGCTTGTACGACTATGAGGATGCTATCGGTTGAATGGTATGTTTGTTCTCAAGACCATTTCCTTCAATACCTCCCTAGCTAGGAGGGAGTGTTGATATTATGGTAGATGCAGGAGGTATTTACCTCCACGTGTAACCCTGACGAGAATAGAATATTCCTAGAAGCAAGAAGAAACCCTAAAGCATTGGACATAACCCTAGAAGACAAGTTGGCTAAAGGAAATATTTAATATTAATTGTTTAGCCTCTAGATTGAGAAGTTGGCCCAGACAGCTTAGGAAAAACAATATAAATACAGGTAGCCAGATCTCATTTGGTACACATAGCTTGCTACTGCAGAAGTGAAGAAGTGCGCACTGTAGAAACTGGGTAAGTGCGCAAGTCTGAGGAGTAGCTGTAGCTGCAACTATTGCAAACTGTATTCTTGGTTTAGGCTTAGACTTTCTATTGGTTATGGTTTGGACTTTCTGCCTTGTATGCTAGCTCTGGAGAGAGAGGACTTTCTTTTTGCATATTTTGCATTGATTTTTGATTTTCTTGAAGTATTGCTTTTGAGATATCTTTAAAGTCTTCTAGTGTTACTGAATTTGGTTTCGGTGTAGTGCTTGTAATGTTATCTTTTTCTTCTAATAGGAGAATGTCAAAAACTTCTTCTTTGTGGTTAAAATGAAAGACCCTAGTTTTTCCATCCAAGGTGAACCCAGAAGTATGTCACCCTCATTGCTCCATAAAGATCCGACAGTGAATTGTGATACAATGGTATAATCCCCAATATTCAGTTGTAAATCGCTTATATCATATTGTTTCTCATTCTAGAAGTCTAGTTTTTCAATTATATTTGACTTGAGAATCCCTAATTGGTTAGCGAATTTAGTACTAATATAATTATAACATCCAATGGGTGCAATGTAAATAGTGATATCTTTCTCTCCAAGTGTCCCTTTGACTCTAAGTAGCACTGAAGTAGAGTTACCAGAAGTTTTAGGGAATCTTCCCTTCTCATTACTAGTCTCCATTTTACTTTCATCAAAATCTTACGATGATGATACTTGAGTAACTATTTATAATACTTGAAATAAAATAATATATTCCCTTCACTCTTCTTAGAATTGGCCTCTTTTTTTTTGTTTTTTCTTCCTGACTAATTGATTGGATGCAGGTCCCACACTTTCAATACTAAATGGTGGACTTCTCTTGCATTCACTTTGTACAATTCCTCTTAATATATATATATAAATATAATAATAATAATAATAATAATAATAATAATCTATTTTTAAGGTCACAGCCAAGCCAGCACACCAAATTTGGTGTATGAGACCCCCTTGTTTGTGGGACAAGGGACCCCCTCCGCCCAACGATTTGACTGGTAAAGTCTACGAAGGTATACATACCCTACCCCCCTCTGGATTTGAACCTGTGACCTCTTAAGAGGCAACACATGTTCTTAACCACTAGGCCCACTATATATATATATATATATATATATAATGAACTTCAAATATATTTTATTTTATTTATTTTTTCGTTGTAAACTTGTACTTTAAAGTAAACTTATTTAATATTGTCTCATAATTAAAAAAAAAATTCCTTGTATACCTTATACCTTTTTAATGATGTCTAATATTTTTTTTTTCCTTAAACTATATATGGAAGTGCCTTGTACACTTTCAAATATTTTTCACCTTAAACTTATTCAATTAACCACCTAATTTGCTTCCACTTAATACATGTTATGGTGTATATATAATATTTTGATGTTTAAACCTTAAATCAATTTTTACCTCAAGCAAATGTCTTTCTATTCATTTATTCCGCTTGGTAAATATCATCGATAATTATTCCAGTTGGTAAATATTGTTATTTATTCTGCTTGGTAAATATCATTTATTCCGCTTGGTAAGAAAGAACGAGGTTATTATAGTTTGGTAAATATTTTGTAGAACGACACGACCCTTAAATTGGCAGCACTCTACTCGATGTTTGATTTGATTCTTTAAGTGTTGGCTCAGTTAATTAATACATGTGGATCCTGGGTACCAAGACTCACGGATTCGGCGAATACCACGACTTTTTATGTTCTCTGCTGCCTTTTCCCAACCATCAACACCCGGTTGGCTAATAGATGCACTGACAACATTTATAATTCCAATGGCGGTCAATTCTAGCAATACAACAATTGACGGTGGCCCGATCCAAGTAGACATGATTCTTATGCAAGTCGCCCCGAGTTATTTTTTGTCATTGATTTGGAGCCTTCGATAACCCTATACATGGTGAAATCCTCTTAGAATCGAACTCGAAACCTCTTACACACTCGGCTTCCTAGAATAGAATTCGAAACCTCTGATACACTCACTGCACAATTTCCTCTTCTCCAAATTTAGGGAGTGTTTTTTGTTTTGTTTTTTTTAAACATAATTGTTGCCCAAGTAATAAATAGTATAATGAGAAAAATAAAGAAGTCGAGCATTGGTGGCCTTGTGATAGCGTGTAGGTGATTTTCTTGGTTGGAAATGGTTACTTCCAACAATAATGTAATGGAAAAACAGTTCTAGAATTCCTTTAATGCTGACAATAATGTGACTTGATAATATAGCGTTTCAGCAGGGAACATATTTTTTTTTATTCTTCTTGTAGTAGCGGATTTTTTTTTTTAAACAGAGCTTGATTTTGAAAATGGTCAAGGGCCGGTTTGTGGTAAAGACCAGACAATCAGAAAAACTCTGAAGATTTTTCCGCGTAGCTAGAAATCTACATGGCCAATGGCTGGGATCAGAAAAAACGAGGCTCTGATACCAATGTGGTGAACCAATCCGGTTCATACATGAAATACCCAAAATACTTGGAATTGAATAATGAAATCCATATGGACAAGTAATATGTTAAATAAATGTATGAGTAAAAAATATGAGATATGGGATGATTACAAATGAGAAATAAGGGCTGTATATATACCCATGCAGGGGTGCCCTTTCATCAGAGACATGACCTTTCATCAGGAAGGTGTCTCTTCATAACATACTTAGTTATTGAGTATTGATTATTGTTATTTAATTATTTATTTATTTATATCTAATTCTATATATTTGTGTTCATAACACTTAGTCAAGATATCCATGACTTGCTGATTTGTTGGAATGTATTGTAGAACCACAATGCCCTTTTGAATCCTGTCTATGATGAAGTCGTACCTGATCTCAATATGCTTGGATTGATCATGGAATACTGGATTTTTTACAGAGTTTGATACAACTCTGATTGTCACAGTAAATCAGATAGGCGTCCAAAGTTTGATTTATTAGCTTTGCTAGTATATTGCAAAGCTAGATGGCTTCACAACTAGTAGAATTGGTTGCCATATATTCTACCTTTGCTGAACTGAGTGCTACAAAAGTTTATTTCTTGTTGAAGCAGGAAACCATATATGATCATGTTGCCGTCCTTATACACACTTGCAAACGTGAGCTAAGTCCAACTCACTTAGTGTGTCCTTGGAAGCACAATGCCTAGGTTCAGAGCCCACTGTCACCTCGACTTGAACCTCTTTCGTCTAGGCTTACTCCTAGGGAAGCCAAGGGGGCTAGACCCTAGTTACTATGTGAGATTAAAGATTAATTCTAGGAGTTGGTTTCAATTGGTTAAAGGTTTGGGGGAGATCTAGCCTATATGTAAAAGCAACATTGCAATGTGCAACAATTCAAATGCAAAGCAAGCCCTTTCCTAAGACAACTAAAGACTAGTGCCTAAGGTTGGGCAAGGGGTCAACTAAAGTTAAAGCGAGATAGATTTTACAAGAATTACACAAGATTACAAAGAATGAAACTACTTCACAATGATTACAAAAAACTAGATACAATGTTACAAGATTAGATACAAAGACAGAATAACTAGATACAAAGTTACAACTAAAGAAGATCTAAGAGATATAACCAAATACAAGATACATGAATGATACAACCATAAACAAAGAGAGACAAACACTAACTTGGTTACTTGATTTGTGCAGGAAATAAAAATGCCTCAAATGGAAGAATTCACCAACACATCAAGTCAGCATACCCAACAATAGAGTGCCTCCAAAGGATGCACAACTCTATGTGGTTGCTTTCAATGGAAAACACAAATAACACAAACCCAACAATGAAGTTGCCTCCAAAGGATGCGCAATTTCAAGGGGGCAAATCCAATTAACCAACACACCACTTAAACTGAAAATTAAATGCTTGAAAGAAGGCCTCCAAGGGCAAGGGCGCAACTAAAAACCACTTAGTTAATCATCCACCATATTGAAATAAATTGCATGAGATAAATTGAAAGTGAATAGCTTGCAAGATCTAAGTGTCAACCATAAAATGTATGTGCCAATGTAAATGTCCCAAGGTTGAAGTGGATTAAAGGATTATTAAGTTCTTAAGTTAGAGAGTTGATCCTAACTAGGTGACAACCTCAAGACTCCCCTCGCTTGTACCAAATAGTTGCTGGGTGCTCAAGAAGTGAGGCAAACAAGGCCCCACCCTAGCTCTACAGGTCAACCCAAGGAAAGAAGTACTCCCAGAAACGACACTGAGCACCGTGAGATCGTCCCCGACCTATCACCTTCCGTTGCTTCCTTACAATCCTCGTTTAGATGGCAAAGTTGGGTCAGTGGTGATTGCCCTATTAAGTTTAATAAATTTTATGCCCTATGAGACTAAGGCAAGTTAAATTAGTATGTGTGTTGAGCAAGATGTTGCTTGCCAAAGTGTTAAGTGCTTGAATCAACAAAAAGAGAAAACGCTTGCAAGTAATGGAAAGTACTTAATCAAAATGTAAAGCTTGAAGATGCATTGAAGTACTTGAACAATAAACTTGCAAAAAAATGAAAAGATATGTTTGCCTTAAACCATTGAAATTATGCCATACCCATGATATTGCAAGAAAAAGAAAAGTACTTGTGTAAAGATAAAGAATGAAAGCAAAGTACTTGCACTAATTAGAGCTTGCAATGAAAATAAGATAAAGAGAGCACCACAAGATTGCTATGCCTCCATGGGCCTAAACTAGTATTAAGATTATTACTTCTACTTCTAGATCATTTTAACCATTCAACATATGAAGAAGTAAAACCATTTATACTAGCCTTACGATTTTGGGGGTTGGCTAGGCCAAACACACTCCAAGGTGTAGGCAAACAAGTTAAGATTAAATGCTTGAAAAATAAACTAAACTAAGAGAGCCACATACAATGGCACAAGGTGGAGGCAAGCCTTCCTATTTTGTGCCAAAGAGGGTTGAAAGAACTTGAAATAAATTGCCGAAATAAAACTAGCCACTCAACCTTGTCCTAATGACAAGTGGGGCAAACAAATGAATGAAATATTGCAGAAAATAAATGACTATCCTAGCCTTACGGTTTTGGGGGTTGGCTAAGCCAAACTCACTCCAAGATGTAGGCACAAACTAACTAATTAAAGCGCAGAAAATTACGATATGAGAAATGCAAGCCTCTTAGGGACTCCCTTGGGCTTGCTTACAATGCTAGAAAAAGATGACGAGGAAGAGAGTATTGTTACCCAACAATAGGAGGCTCTTTTTGAGTGTTTTGTGGCCCAAAATGGGCAGCACCTCCCCTTGTACTGGCGAGAATCTGCAAAAACCAGCAAGCAAAAGCTTGCTGAAAATGCTGCAAAACACAACCAAAGTCAAAGAAAATTTCCATTTTTACACAGAAATTTTCTGCATAAAAATTTCAGCAAGATAAAAATATTTTAGTGACCTATTCTAAGTGTTAGATAACCCAAAAATCTGAATTGTAATGAACAGAAATAACTTGCAAAAATTTAAGAGGCTCAAGATGGATTATGAAGACAAGTTTCCAACTTGAAACAAGCCTTTCAAACCCTTGAGGTAACCTGCAAATACTTGTGAAGAGACTACAAGACAAGAGCAAATGGTGAGTAGATAGATTAGAAGAAACAAAATACTTTGCAAATCTAAAGTATACTCACTTAGATTCACAACAACACTATTGGAAATCTACACAAGCAAAATACTTTGCTTGGGAAATCTACTCTAGATCGTAAGAATGCTTCAACAAGTAAAACCAAACAAGATCACCTCAAATCATAGATGCACCAAAAATACTCTTTGACACACCATTAGTCCTCCAAAGCTTTCTATTAACAAGTAGGAAGTTGTTGCAAGTATTTGCAACAAGTTCCTCTCCAAATGTGAGAGCAAGAGAATGGATGAGAGCAAGATGGGAGAGATGAGGAGAGTGAGGAGAAAATTGGGTAGAGTAACAATAGCACAAGAATTAGTGAGAAATGAGGGAGAGAGGACACTCATTTATACTTGGAAAGGCAAAGTTACCCCTCTTGGATGAAAGCCAAGTGTGAAAACCCAAACAAGAGTGAGCATCTCAAGGAGGGGGGCACAACTCTAGGGTTTAGGTGATGGATTGATGAGATGGCATGAGTTGGGGAGGCAAAGGCTTAGTCAATAGGTGAGGTGGATGGTCTAGGAGGGCACACTAGGGGAGAGAGGGCCCACTTTTGATTTATTTTTGAGTTTGCATAGTTTCCTCAAGGAGGGGGGCACAACTTCCCTAGGGGGGCAAATGGAATGAAGTGAGTGTAATAGTGAGGGGGTGTAAAAGGTTAGGAAAGGGGTTAGGATAGGATGGGCTAAGGTTTAGGCATCATCTCCCACCTTTACTCTAACCATTTAGCTCAATTTTACAAAAAAATGACATTTTGACTATGTCATGACTAGCAATTAAATTGCTGTTTTTGACTGACTAAGACTCCTCATGGACAAACACCTAACAAAACTTGTCCAATCGAGCTGAAACTTGGTCCAAGGGTGTAGGGGGTCTCATTCCATTACTTTTGAGCACAAATACCCCTAGCAAAAATCCCAAGGACCTGGTTTTTACATTTTTCATCATATTTTAATTAAAATTAGCCAACTTAGGCAATTTTAATAAATTAAAAAAAAAACCTATCTAGACTCGACGAAATTCTGCAAAAATTTAAGAGATGTCTTACATGGTCATTTTCAACATTCCTAGACACTAGCTACCAGAGGACAAAACCATTAGAACGCCTTTCACCACTTTGAAGGAATTATTGTGGGAGTGAAAAACTCAAGGGAAATTTATAAGGCTGGTTAGGACAAATTAATAACCTGAGGAAAAAAAAACACTCAGTGAAAGGGACTCCTCTAATGATGAAGTCTTAAGGTAACTGACCTAACTATGATCCATGTAGACCCATTACATTATTATCCCATGCAGAGGAGCGGAAATTCCATTACAAAAGAAGTGTTGAAGGCTAAAACTGCCTTGTAGAACCAGTAAGTCTTTGACTTGGTAGCATCTGATGGTGCATATCTTCATGGTACATGGAGTTGATCCCCTAATTGAATAAGTGGTCAATAGATCCTAAACTGAAACAACACCCTGAAGTGCTCTTCTTGTTAGTAGCACTACCTGCCCAATTAGAATTTGAAAATCCCTGCAGCACCGCCTCCCCAGCACAAACATATTTAAGTAAAAAATGCACTGTGCCCTTCAAGTACCGGGACATGTGTTTTGCGACAACCCAATGAACCTGCCTGGGTTGCACCATGCACTGTCTCAAAGTGTTGACTGCAAAACAAATGTCAGGCCTCGTGTTTACTAAGTACATGAGGGAACCTATTAAATTTCTGTACATAGATGGATCGATCAATTTTGAATTAGAATCAACAAAGGACTTCATATTTGCTACCAAAGCAATAGGAATGGGCTTGTAGTTCATTTGAAAATCTTTTAAGAATCTCGAATGCGTAATTACTCTGACCAAGGAAAACTTCACCTGGACTTTGCCACACCTCTAGATCTAGAAAGTAGTACATCAACCAATGTTCTTCATGTCAAATTCTCTTGCCAACTTTGCCTTGCACCATTCTATGAGTTTCTTTGAACTTCCTGTAAGTATAAGATTGTCCACGCATAGGACTAAAACAAGCAGATTAGAATGATCAACCAAATAGTAAAGATTAGAATTTGTGCCTGTCTTAATGAAACCCAAACTTGAAAGATACTCATCGATCTTGGAGCACCATGCATGTCATGCCTGTTTCAACCCATAAAAGGCCTTCTTCAACCTACAAACATGTGTCTCACGCCCATGTACCTCCAAGCCTCTTGGTTGGTTTATGTATACCTCCTTCTCAATCAACCCATTAAGATATGTTGTCTTTACATCCATTTGATTTAAACTCCAATTAGAGACTGTTGCTAAAGACATAATAAATCTGATAGAGGTATACCTGACAACATGAGCAAAAGTTTCCTCATAGTCAACTCTCTCTTTCTGAGAGAACCCTCTAACCACAAATCAAGCTTTATGCCTAACCTTGTACAACCACCTAGAGTCAATCATTGACTTCCCCTCTGGTCTAGACACTGTCTCCCACACATCATTCTTCATGATGGAGTTGTACTCCTCCATCATGGCATTCTACCATACCTTTTTCCTTGTTTCCTCCTCATAATTGGAAGGTTCTACATCAATAGTGGAAGACATTAGTGCAACATAACTAGGGAACTTTTTAGGAGGATGGCTTCCCTGAAAGGAATTAGATGGAGCATCAACTTGCTTTGCTGCCTCTTGCAATGTACGGGTAAGCCATCTATGCTTTTTGGCTGATCTAAAAGGTAAAGAGGCACACCTTGCACCTTTGAAAGCTTGCTGATTTGAATCCGTTTTTTCCAAATTTTCTGATTTCTGCAGATCTGTTTTTGGGACATCAATCTCTTCTATGTCCATTGTCACTATTGGAGGTTCCTCACAGGTTCCTGAGACTTAGAGGACCATGCATCCTCATCAAACTTAACGTCTCTTCTCACAATTACTTTTTGTTGAGATGGGATTTAGACTCTGTAAGCTTTTAAGGTCTTACTGTAACCTACAAAGATGCCCTTCAAGCTAGAAGGTTCCAACTTGGTCCTTTTCTCATCAGGAATATGAATGTAGAAAGGACAATAAAAAACACAAAGATGTTATACCTGAGGCTTCTGTTAGTTTTTGTAGCTCAAAGGTACTTCTGCATTGGCAGTGCTCGACATGCGGAAGTGACTGAGCAAATGTCTCTCTCTAGTGAATTGACTTTATAAAGTGATTTTATAAAGTTAAGTGGGGTCTTATTATTTAATGAGTAAAAGTGACTTTATAAAATTTGGGTCACTTAAGTGATTTAAGTGAACTCAATGAAAGATGTCCGTTGATCTTGTGGAGGAAGATTGAATCTCAACCATTGAGATCTAGGGTTAAGGAAGTTACTCATTAATGAGTAAATAAAAGGAGCTATTGACAGAGATGGGCCACACTTTTCAAGGGAGATTGAGAGGGAAAGTGAAGAGACACTTTTCCCAAGAGAGATAGAGCTGAAAGGAAAAGGGGAGCAACAAAGGAGGATTGGCATGCATCCCAAGGAGAATAGGAGGCACACATCCCAAGAAGAGATCAACATTTAATACTAGTCCGTATAACATTAAAGGAGGTTGTACAGTACAGATTTAGCAGGGCTGTACAACTGTTTTATGCACAAAAACCGAGGCAAGGGTTGCACAGATTTCAAGGAAGTTTTTGGGTGCATTTATCGTTGTAGCTTGTCTATATAGAACAAGACTGTACAACAAATATTTGGGCACAGTTTTCGAGGCAGTGTTTGCTGTTGTGTTGACTGTATAGGGCCGTACAGTAGGATGACACGTTTTTCAAGGTTGTTTGGCACTGAAATTGAAGTGGACTGTTGGCACATTTTTCTAGATAAATACCGAGTATTTCTTGCTGAAAAAGATTGCTGCTGTAAACTCAGAATTTTTCCTGTGAGCTCAATAAAAGAATCTTTCCTTGGCTGGTTTTCCCTTCGGGGTGTTTCCAGGGGCATTGCCTAGATATCTACTTGTCAAATGTGTGGTTGAACGCTGTCTACTGTTCATTTATTTCCGCTGCTAAGTTTCATATTACTTAGTCATTTGTATTTCTGCTCATAAACTACTGTTGAATGCTAGTTGTTCACTGCATTACTGTTAAAGCTTTATTGGAGGTTGAAATCAGAGTTTGACTAAGTGTTTGACGAAAGTCACTGTAAATTTAACATGGTATCAAAGCTTGGGCTATGGGGTTCAGTGGACAAATTTTGGCACTTGGATAACAATGATTTGCAGGGGTTTTTGCTTGGAAGAAAGAAGGAAAAAAGGGTCTTTCTCAGTTGGACAAGGATGACTTCCAGTCTCAGACATGAGGATAGATTGGAGGGGATCTCCAACTACCTGCAGTGGAAGGTAAAGATTGCAACCATTCTCAAGGAGAATAAGTCGTGGGCGTTTGTGAGTACTACAACAACAGTGCCTTCGTCAAATCCCATTGCCCTAGACCTTCATGAGGTGAAGGAAGCAAGGGCGCAGAGGATAATCTTGGATGGAGTGAAAGAGCAC
>ML786452.1:20508-35281 GCA_009831015.1 Picea engelmannii | reverse complement strand
TATATTAGACTTGTCCTATCAACAAAAGTGTCTATTGGCACAACAAGGCTGACCTCTCTAAGTCACATTATAATTAATATTAACCAGATTAATTATCTTTTACATTTATTACTAATCACATTAAGGTGGGGCCGACCTGTACCGTTTACATTACAATTAGGGTTACAAGCATGTCTGACTCTTGAACAATATAGCAAGGGATCTGATACACCCACTAGTGCTCATCCATTAGGGGCACATCCATAGGGATGTCCATATCTTTGGCTCACTGTATTACACAGAAGAACCAGTTTTTCAGACGTTCACCTGTGCTCGTCCATAGGCACGTCCACTCAACAGATCTTCTTTCCCATTGCATCACACAGGAGAGTCATCTGGAGTTTCTCGTCAACTCTGCTGCTGAGAGGAGGCTAATACATCATCTTCATTTTTGTTCTCATGACGATGCACCCAACACTTTGGGATTTCACACGTTCACCTTGTGCTCAGCCACAGGCACGTCCAACTCAGTAGATCGCCTTTCCCACAGGATAATCATTTGGAGTTCTTCTCAACTCTCTGAATGGAGGAGGTCATCTCTACGTTCCAGCTCTGTCTTAGATAAGAACCACTTACCCTTCTTAGGGGCTTTCTCTCAGGTTTGTAAGTTGGAGAAAGTCTCACATAGCTGCAATGATCCACATCTCACAGGTTTGTAAGCTCGAGAATGTCTCACATAGCTGCAATCATCAACAATTATTTCAGACTCGAAGTTGGTGCACATAGCCTTCAAGTGTTAAAATTGTAGTGAAGAAAGGTGTCTACCCATGCTTTTGTGTCTTAGAGCTTGAGAGGGACATTAAACATCCAAGTGTACTCTTTATTATTCTTGCCTAAGTTTAACTTAGGAAAGTATGATAAGTTATGTTCTAATTTGTCATTGACTTTAATTGCCTAAGTTTCTAAAGTTCACTTTAGAAACAACTTAAGTTGTCTCAACAGAAGATTAAGTCCCAGTCGTTGATCTTGAGAAAAGCTAGATCTGATCTTAGCCATTCATTTAGAGGCTAGATCTAATCTCATCCATCAATCTCTTTGGAGATCTAGGGTTAGGCCTAAGAGGGTAAATTCAAGAGTATAAAAGAGGGTGAGGGAACTGGTTGTTCATATAACTGTATTGTGATCATCTCAGTGATTGAGAGAGAAAGGAGGGGGGCACAAGGGTTACTTGTGAGCCAAATTTTCTGCAGAGATTTCCGAGGACAAGGCAACAATTTTTTGAGAACAGTGAGGGTTTGGAGAGGCGTAACAGAGGGCTGATCAATTGTTTGAAGGAGCCGATTCATCTGTGGAGTGATTCCTTAATGAAGGAGAGTCTTGGGAGGCCATACGACACACCTAGGAGGGTTTCCTATTGGCTGTAAATTTCCAGATCTGATTTGTGAGTTGTAATTTGTATTATTGTTGTTGTAGATTGTATAAAGAAGAGAAGAATAAAGCCCTCCTTTGTTGGTTTTCCTCGGAGTTGGGGTTTCTAGGGTACATCTCGTGTTCTTGTGTTGTTTGACTATTAATTTCCGCTGTGCATGAACTTTACTCAGCTAGCGTAATCATAGGATAGATCAGATTTTTTATTTCTGCAGGAAGTTTAAATTTTTTGGGACTAATCTATTGTGCTTAGTTATCATACGCTGGGTTCAAAAAGTTTTACATCAAGGGCTTCACCAAAGAGGGATATTTTCGTGAAGTGTGTGGTGGGGAGAGAGAAGCTCCCAGATTGGAGTAGACTATGGGATGACTTTACTTAGGAGATCTAGGAGGGTTCTCAGAGTAGAAATCAGGAGAAGGCAGAGGGTGGTGCAGACGAGGATAATGTATCTCCTGTTGAACTATGGTTTTGCCACTGAAATCTGATACTCTGGGGGTTTCTGAATGCATTTGAGTTAATGTGTGAACATGCGTGGTTATTTTCGCATGTGTGTTTCAATTCATTAAGTGTTTTAGCAGTATAAAGATAATGCATGCGAAATAAGGACAACACAACTCACTGATATATACAATGAGGAAAAAACATGAAATACAATAATAAGTTGGAAGAAGATATACTAATCGTTAGTTAGATCTCATGGATCGTCACTGGAATACAAAACAACTAACAAGAAGTACATGTGATCAGAAGAATGAATGATGGTCTGCGCATGCACAGATAGATCGACAAAAAACAGTCCGACAGTTCACGGTCACTGTTGCAGAATCTGGAAAAATCGCCCTGATGGCGATACTCGTCGGAATGAGCTGGAAACTGTCTCAAAAGAAGCGCCCTGGCCTCTAGACCGATCCTAATGACTATCAAACTGAACATTGGACCTTTGAATCTCTCGATGTCACCTCCTAGGGGTTTGCGCACCTCTTGGGCTGTGGGAGTGCGCCCTAGTGATTCCACCGGCGGAATATGACGATGTATGACTCGAAACAATCGTCCTGGCCTCCTTTGTAATGGGTCGGAAGGGTTTCCTCGGATCTGCTCCAGAATACCCCCTGGAACCCCAAATGTACTTCCTCAAGAGCTGCGCCCTAAATGACTGTTTTCTGCTTTTCTGGGAGATTCCACCTTCGAAAACTGACGACAGGTGGCTCAATAGGTTCGCTCTAGCTAGCTCTCTAATGGGTTGGAAGGAATCGACAAAACACTGAACTGTCTCAAGCGGCCACACAAACCCTCTCTCTAACCCTTGCGTCCTCATTGGCTGAGATGCACAATCTGAACTGGATACTTGTAATGCACGATGAAATACCTGGATGGTATCTCCAATAGGCTAGGGTGTGTCTCTCAACACCGAAACCGATCAATGGTGGTGGTTTCCTCTAGAAATCCACAAAACAACAAGGGGGTCGATTTCCTCCTCCTCTGCAAATATCTCAACATCAAATCATAACATAATCCTGAATTAGGTTTCTTTACCCTTCCTTTATAGCTTCCCGAAACCCTAATTTGTTGTCGACCTTTTCCCTCCAAGTGACTTTTACTTTATTTTATTATTCCTTGATTAAATCACTTAATTAATTAATTAATTAACCATTTTACCTCTAAAAAGTGATTTACCCATCCTTATGGCTTCTCTGGCCACTGAAAGTCACTTCTCATCATGTTATCCTGCAATGCTCTTCCTCCCGATTCCGATGAGCTATTTCACTAAGAGGTTTCTCCAAGTAATATGCCCATTATGACCTTGTTAATGAATTTAATTAAGATATGACCCATAATAACTAAAAATTACGGAAATCGTCAGAATGCAACGAAACCAAAGCCAAGCTGTGCGGAATGGATCCTGATGATGAACGATGCAAGTCGGGCCCAATAAAACCCTTCAATATCTCCCGATCTCTCTGTCACCCCTTTCTGGCTACTCTGGTAGGCATAATACTCTGTAATGTTATAATGTCCCAAAATGGGGACATTACAGTCCTCATTGTCGAAATATTGCTTGTCCTCAAGCAACAATTGAATCGAACTACATATGATATTGAGGTCCCATATCCACTTGTGTGACACAAGGTAGACTACCCTCAAGATGTGGCCTCTGCAAGTGCTCACCACGCATGACACCCACATGGTCCTAATGAGTAGAATGATCAATGGCCAAGGAATCTCAGTGAACTCCCCGAGCAACCACTCTACTCGAAACTCAACTCCATCAAATGCTGAACTACCAAGCACTCCAATCCTTGGATCCCATATCAGAATGTGGACTGCAGTGCCTCATGAAATACAGTCCTGTAACATATCAATACCATGAGTCTCCTGCAAATAACACACGATCTCAACCTGAAATGAGTCTGTCCTCCAAGACCGTACCAACCCCAACACGACCTCCACCAACTGAACATGCCGCTGCCATAGTGAGGTACTACAATACCTCAACGAATCACCAACAAGGGATGTGCCCCCCCCAATACTGAAGCTCACTGGAAAGTCAAAGTGACGCCCCCTTGCAAAGATTCACTCGTCTCCATCAGTCAATGAAATGCCCAGACCTGTAATCCCAGGGTCCCATGCTAGCCTCTGACAGGGACTATCACGCGGACGCTGCAATACTCTGATCATGACTGTCTGCTCAAAGTATACATACTGGATCCCCCGCTCCTGGATCCTCATGCTGAAATACCTGTGAAAACTGGTCCTGCTGTCAAGAAGCTGAACCTGTAAAGGTATCTTTGTGGAATCAACATCTGCCCAACCACCTTCATACTTGATCATGAGTATCAATATGGAGAACCTGTCTCGCCACATAGAACATGTCCCTGCAAGCCCTCTCAAAACCATCCAAGAGTGAAGTATGTTGCTCTCTGGCACAACTTGGGCCATCATAAGATGAAACAACCCACTAACCAAATGGACTCCCGACTCCCATGGCAAAATTGGAAGTTCATCACTTCCAATCCCCACTAACTGCTCGTGTCATACTGATAAATGTCGGAAGCCCTCCATCCTCATCCCAATGAAAATATGAATTTGTGTCACCCTCTGAGATATTTGCTATCCCATGGCCTAAAATGCTCACCATCACGCCCAAGGTCTCAACTGTTTGTCTCTGATGATCCACCCCTATCTTGCTGTATGCAATAAAGACACTCCTGTCAGCTGGTCTCGACCTACCAACTCTCCATGTCCCCTGCCACTGTTTATACCCCCCTTATGCTGCTGTTAATGATGAAAACATTGGAAAAAGCTAACAAAAACATCTGTAACCGGCTGTAGGACTGGAAAGTATCATATGCTTTGGTCAATCCCAAGGATTGGACCAAAAGCTCATCCACTAGCACCCATGGTGAATAATTGTCTAAACTCCAACTATCGGTTACAACAGTAGATAACTCCACAAACTGTTGGTCAATCAGTCTCCCTCCATCATCACTCAGATAGCTGCTACTACTGTGAAGGTGATCTCCCAAAACTATGTGCTGCTGCAAGGGAGAGGAATCTCCATGCTCCACTAAGTGTGTCTCCTCCCTACAATCCAATGCGCCCCCATGAATCCCACTGTACATCTCTCTCATCATCATATGTCCAAGGTGTATTGCCAGATCAACCTCTGTGTGGATATCAACCAATCTTGGAACACAAATGAAAGTATCCTCGTAACTGCCGCTGGCTTTGGAATCCTCATGTGTATGTGTATGACCGATTGTCTCAGAACTACCCATGAATGGCGGCCCTTGTGACATCCGAACATCCTCCAACAATGTAACTGAGGAACATATCTGACTCTCTGTCGAGATAGATATAGTGTATCTTTGACCAGTGTTCTCAAAGAGCTCATCTAATCTGGACTCTGATTCTTGAAGGGCTGTTTGTGTGCCTTCCAAGAATCCTCGCGTGCTCACCAACTCATGAGTGAGTCGACGCACCTCCAACTCTTGCTCCCTCAGGGCCTTGCGATACATCTCGCCAACCTCCAATAGGTAATCTCTGTCCATCAACAACTGCTGGTAGTTGGCCCTCATCATAGTTACTCTTTCCCTGAGAGTATGAAAGTCATCCATGGCAAATCCCCCATTTGAACTATCATGTGCCATCGATGCCCTCCAACAATAATTTGCCACCAATGTGTGTGTATCATCCATGCATCTAGTGGCTGCCATGATCATGTCCTGACTGACTCTCAATTGTCTCGTCCAGTGTCGTGACTCCTGATCACAGTCTCGCTGAGGTTCTACCTCATGCCCCTCACTACTAGTGTCAATAATGGAATCCCCAACAACACACTCCTCAAAAGATAAGGAACTAAACTACCCACTGTCCATTGTGCTACTGAGTCCTCTTGTATGCAACTGCACACCATCACCAACTGCTATCCCTATCTGAATCGCATTGTAACCTGGATGAGCAGCTGTATCCTCCAATGCACTCACTCTGCTAATATCATCTGCACCTGGATCCCATATAGATGTGTCCAGACATGAGATATGGTCATCCCGACTACTAAGGAGTGCATCCTCATCACTGTAGACCGGTCCTGGAAGTGAGTATCCCATCAAACTGTCAATCTCCATGACCTGATCTAACAACAAAATCTCCAACAGAGGTGGCTCATGCTCCTCATACTGATAGATGTGTCTCGTCAACTAGCTCCAAGTCATGCCTCTCCTCCTGGATCTGCAGATCCATATGTCCCTGGAGTGCAATCCTCACGCAAGGCTCCTCCACCAGAACAAAAATGCTATTGATATCCTCATGTGCCGTGGCTATCATAGGTGTTTGAGAAGATGAAAAATGTGTCACTATCATCATAGAAAGCTCATTATCCTCCATACATGATTTCCTAGAAGCCATGTCTATACCCAAGGGTTGGTCATCTAACCACCTAATCTCATCACGTCCAAGTGCCCACACATATGAATCCTCACACTTGTCATCACTATGCTGAAGTGTTGAAGTCTCAACACTACCTGGTAGGGAAGATGAAGAACATGCGCTATCATCCTGTCCATCCAACTGTCCCTCAGATGCGCAGGGGTCACTAGCCTCATCTGACTTCTCTAAATAGGCATCTGTGGTTGCATTCTCATGCACCTCCTCATCCTCACTGTCATAGTGTACCTCAACAATGTGCACCTTCCCCTTCTTGTCCCTTGATAGTTGGGGTTCATACCACTGAGGATGTTTGATGGTGCAAAAATCCTTGAATGACATGTCTGCATGAAATTCCGTACCAAGCTCCTGATACTGTCTCAAACAATTTGCAAACTCCTCATCATGTCCTTTCTGTTTTGTTTGTTGTCTCTTTGAACCACTAGCTCCATTAATCCCTGTATAGTTTTGAAGGCTTGCCATAACCTGCCGCAACTGTTGTCGCCCCTGTGCAAGCATATTACGAATATCCCTCATGCTGTTCTCCATATCTAATCTGAACTTTCCTGCCTACCACTGCATCTGGAGGTATAAGTGCAAGTTATAACTGCTGAATTTTAGTGGACATAATCTGACATAACTAATCATTGATTTTCCCCGTAGGCTGGCACGAAAACCATCTCTGATACCACTGAAATATCCCTGATCCAGCTGATCTGGATATCTACTGCTAAACTATGGTTTTTCCACTGAACTCTGATACTCTGGGGGTTTCTGAATGCGTTTGAGTTAATGTGTGAACATGCTTGGTGATTTTCGCATGTGTTTCAATTCATGAAGTGTTTTAGCAGTATAAAGATAATGCATGTGAAATAAGGACAACACAACGCATTGATATATATAATGAGGAAAAAGAAGGAAATACAATAATAAGCTGGAAGAAGATATTCTAATCGTCAGTTAGATCTCATGGATCGTCACTGGAATACAAATCAACTAACAAGAAGTACCCGTGATCAGAAGAATGAATTCTGGTTTGCGCATGCACGGATAGATCGGCAAAAAGCAGTGCGACAACTCATGGTAACTGCTGCAGAATTTGGAAAACTCCCCCTGATGGCGATACCTGTCGGAATGAGCTGTAAACTGTCTCAAAAGAAGTGCCCTGGCCTCTAGACTGATCCTAATGACTGTCAGACTGAACATCCGACCTTTGAAGCTCCTGATGTCACCTCCTAGGGGTTTGCGCACCTCTTGGGCTGTGGGAGTGTGCCCTAGTGATTCCACCGGCGGAATCTGACAATGTATGACTCGAAACGATCGTCCTGTCCTCCTTTGTAATGGGTCGGAAGGGTTTCCTTGGATCTACTCTGGAATACCTCGTGGAACCCCAAATGTACTTCCTCAAGAGTTGCGCCCTAAATGACTGTTTTCTTCTTCTTGGGAGATTCCACCGTCGTAAACTAACGACAGGTGGCTCAATAGGTGTGCCTTGGCCAACTCTCTAATGGGTCGGAAGGAATCGACAAAACACTGAACTGTCTCAAGCGGCCACACAAACCCTCTCTCTAACCCTTGCACCCTCACTGGATGAGTTGCACAATCACTGAACTAGATACCTGTAATGCACGATGAAATACTTGGATGGTATCTCCAATAGGCTAGGGTGTGTCTCTCAACACCGAAACCGATCAATGGTGGTGGTTTCCTCTAGAAATCCACAAAACAACAAGGGGGTCGATTTCCTCCTCCTCTGCAAATATCTCAACATCAAATCATAACATAATCCTGAATTAGGTTGCTTTACCCTTCCTTTATAGCTTCCCAAAACCTTAATTCGTTGTTGACCTTTTCCCTCCAAGTGACATTTACTTTATTTTATTATTCCTTGATTAAATCACTTAATTAATTAATTAATTAACCATTTTACCTCTAAAAAGTGATTTATCCATCCTTATGGCTTCTCTGGCCACTGAAAGTCACTTCTCATCATGTTATCCTGTAATGCTCTTCCTCCCGATTCCGATGAACTATTACACTAAGAGGTTTCTCTAAGTAATATGCCCATTATGACTTTCTTAGTGAATTTAATTAAGATATGACCCATAATAA
The DNA here is from genome assembly GCA_009831015.1 of Picea engelmannii. NCBI lineage: Eukaryota > Viridiplantae > Streptophyta > Pinopsida > Pinales > Pinaceae > Picea > Picea engelmannii. Next base: position 26,838 of record ML786452.1, on the reverse strand, counting down.
CTCAAAATTACGGAAATCGTCGGAATGCAACGAAACCAAAGCCAAGTTGTGTGGAACGGATCTTGATGATGAATGATGCAAGTTGGGCCCAATAAAACCCCTCAATATTTCTCGAACTCTCTGTCACCCCTATCTGGCTACTCTGGTAGGCATAATACTCTGTAATGTTATAATGTCCCAAAATGGGGACATTACAATGTTGCTCTTGTGGGAAAGAGCAAAGACAAGAAGAAGGACACGAGCAAAGTGAAATACTTTGCATGTCATAAGATTGGCCACTACGCTAGTCAATGTCCGAACAAGAAGAGGAGCACGAAGGATCCAGAGGTATCAACATCAGCTGAGGTTGTTGAGTTTACTGAGATTGGGGTTCAAGAGGAGAAGGTCTACAGGTTACAGGTTCATCTAGGGAGAGCATTAGCGAGTTTCACCATAGATATAGGTGAGTTGTGGCACAGGAGGATGACACACATTCATTTTGGTGCTTTGGGGCATTTGAGGGAGGCAGTCATTGGATTGCTAAGATTACAGCTGAGAGGCATGACCCTTGCAAGGGTTGTGCTTTGGGCAAGTATTCCAGGAAACCCTTTCCATCTACCAAGCACAGGTCCAAGGGAGTATTGGATTTGATACACTCTAACGTATGTGGGACGATGAGTGTGGAGTCAGTGAGTGGCTCCAGATACTTTGTCTTGTTTATTGATGACTACTCCATGAAGACTTGGATTTACTTTCTAAAGACCAAGGATTAGGTCTTTGGGAGGTTTCAGGAGTTTAGAGCTCTGGTAGAAAACCAGACTAGGAGGAAGATTCAGGTCTTAAGATCAGATAATGGGGGAGAGTACACCTCCAAGGAGTTCGAGGATTATTGCACAACAACGAGGATTAAGAAGGAGATCACAGTTCCTTACAATCCTCAACAAAATGGAGTGGCCGAGAGAAAGAACAGGACTGTGGTTGGAGCAACATGAGCTATGATTGATGATCAGGGATTGCCATTGTTCTTATGGGAAGAGGCGAGCAGTGCTGCAATATATTTGCAGAATAGGAGTCCCCACACAGTTTTGGGGAAGCAGACACCTGAGGAGACATTTTCAAGTACTAGGCCAGATGTGAGTCGTATTCGCATTTGGGGCAATGCATGTTACTGTCATGTCCCTTCAGAGAAGAGGACAAAGCTGGACCCTACAACGATGAAGGGGTTACTTGTTGGTTACAGTGAGGCTTCCAAAGCCTACAAGATATATGTATCTGCACGCAGGAAGGTTATTGTGTGTAGAGATGTGCAGTTCGAGGAGGAACATGCATTGAGGAGATCGAAGGATTTGCTAGCAAGTGTAGAGAACCAGTAGGGACAGAGCATAAGAGTCCAGGAGCAGGGTGCATAGAGTCAGAAGACGAGGTCACAGGAGCGAGTTGATGATGAGGAGGAGCAACATGATGCAGTTCCCCCATAGCAGATTACTAGGCCACGGCCTAAGTGGTACAAGTCCACAGTCAGTGATTCTAGGTTGGTAGGGCTTCTAGAGAGGGACTTTAGACGAAGCAAACCACCAGAGAGACTTGGATATATGGTATTGATGACTCAACTTATTGATGTTGAGCCTTCCAGTTATAAGAGTGCTGCACGACATAAGGTGTGGTAGGAGGCCATGATGGAGGAATATGCCTCCATTATGAAAAATGATGTATGGGAGGTAGTTCTGAGGCCAGAGGATAAAAAGGTGGTTGGATCCAAGTGGATCTACAAAGTTAAGCATGCAGTAGATGGAAGAGTGGACAAGTACAAAGCCCGCTTCGTGGGAGTTTTCACAGCGAGAGGGAGTTGACTATGAGAAGACTTTCGCTCCTGTGGCCATGTATTCTTTAATCTAAGAAGTCATTTCATTGGCAGCAGAGAAGGGCTGGACCATTCATCAGATTGATGTGAAGACTGCCTTCCCCAATTGAGTTGTTGAGGAGGAGGTATATGTTGAGGAATTTGAGGGATTTGAGGTTAGAAACAGAGAGACACATGTGTGCAGTCTGAGGAGAGCCTTGTATGGGCTCAAGCAAGCACCTCGGGCATGGTACTCGAGGATTGACAACTACTTGAGAGAGGTGGGCTTCCAGCGAAGCGAGGCAGATTTAAACTTGTACTTTCTTGCAGGAGAGAAGCCTCTTATACTGGTGCTTTATGTAGATGACCTATTTCTCACTGGAGATGAGCAACTGATAGCAAATTGCAAGGCTAACCTTGCAGCAAAATTTGAAATGAAAGACCTTGGGTTGATGCACTATTTTCTAGGGTTGGAGGTTTGGCAGATGGATGGGCACTTCTTCCTAGGACAGGGGAAGTATGCAATACAAATTTTGCGCAGGTTCAAGATGATGGACTGTAGGCCCATGTCCACACCTCTGGTTACAAATTGGAGGAAGATTTATGCATCAGATTCAAAGACAGTAGACCCCACTATCTATCGTCAGTTGATTGGATCACTCATGTATTTGGTCAATACTCGGCCAGATATCGAATTTGCAGTAAACTCTTTGAGTCAGTTCATGGTGGACCCTCGAAGAGTACATTGGACTGCTACGAAGCATGTGCTTCGCTATCTCAGAGGGACAATGAAGTACGGGTTATTGTATGAGCGCAGTGGTGGAGTGACATTAACAGGTTTTACAGATGCCGATTGGGCAGGATGTGCAGAGGACAGGAAGAGTACTTCAAGTTGTTGCTTCAACATTGGATCGGGCATCATTTCTTGGTTCAACAGGAAGCAAAGATCAGTGGCATTGAGCTCTACTGAGGCAGAGTACATGGCAGCTTGTGAGGCACTGTGGTTAAGGAAGTTACGTTTGGGCTTGTTGAGGCAGGAGCTAGAAGCCACTGTGATTCACTGTGACAATCAGAGTTGCATCAAACTCTCTGAGAATCCGGTGTTTCATGATCGTAGCAAGCACATTGATATCTGGTATCACTTCATCTGAGATTGTGTTTAGAGAGGAGCCGCGAGGCTTGATTACATATAGACTGATGAGTAGATGGTAAACATCTTTACCAAGGCATTGAGCAGACAGAAGTTCGAGAAGTTCAAAGATCAGATGGGGTTGAGAAAGAATCCCTTCCTCGCTAAGAGGGAGTGTTGAGATTGTAACAAGGAAGGTCTTCCATCATCATTACAGCGCCCTTGGATGATGGATGACAATGAAACTTAGGCAAAGTCAATTAATTAAATATTTTCCCAAGTCTAACTTAGGAAAATAACTGTTGATATATTATAATCTTCAGTTGACTTTATTGACTACTTTTTCTAAAGTTAAAGTGAAAAATAATTTAAGTTGTGGTCTTTTAATCTTGACCATTGATCTCATCATGAGGGTGAGGGTTGATCTCAGCCCTCAATCCTTTTGGAGATTAGGGTTTCACTTGCTCAATGAAGAATAAAGAGATTGGCTGGACTAAGAGGGCACACAAGGAGAAGGAGAGATCAATCTACAGAGAGATTGATTGCAGATTTGAGTGTGCGGGTTTGCAGGGAGACAGAGGAGGAGTCATCAAGCAGATTGGTACACACATCTTCAGCATTTGCAGAGGACTTTATCTCAGATCTGAGGGCCACCGTACCAAGTGACGCAACACCAACGCAGACATCTGTACGATATTTCGCAGAGGCTTACGTATGGGTGTCATCAGGCACGTTTTAGTTGAGGGATTTGTAGAGAGGGGCCGTACAAGTGTTGGGGAAGAGTTTGGCTGAGCATTTTGCTTGGTATTTGGCTGGGCCGATTTGTACTGTAAGATAACTCTATATTTCCTTGCTGAATAATAATAAAATCTCAGATCTGCTGCACCGGTTTTCCCACCTTGGGTTTTTCCAGGGACTATTGTCCGAAAATAACTGTGTACTTGTGATGTGATTGCTGTCTACTTTACTTTCAGTTCCTGGACATTTATTTTCTGCTGTGTATTTATTTTATTGTGAAGAAAACCCTGAATAATCAGTTAAAAGTAAATTAATTGGTTTAAAGTGTACTGGGTTTTGANACTTTCAGTTCCTGGACATTTATTTTCTGCTGTGTATTTATTTTATTGTGAAGAAAACCCTGAATAATCAGTTAAAAGTAAATTAATTGGTTTAAAGTGTACTGGGTTTTGAGAAAATTCACATATTATTGTATTTGGAGCTTTACTTAGTTGGAGGTTGCCCCCTCGAAGAGGTAGGTGAACATTGCTCTCAGTTTTGAATATTAATAAATGTTTGCTCATTGTTATTATTTTCTTATTTTGGTTCTGTTTAAATGCTTTCCATAGTTATATTTCTGTCTATCTTGCTTTGAATATTCTGTTTCCGCTATCAAGGAACACCACAGTTTTCTTTTGTGGCCATGTAAACCTCCCAAATACTTGGTTTCCACATCCAGATTCTTTGGAGAGATTCCAATTGTATTGATTGTTTTCTAAATTCCGTGGTTTATCCTTGAACAATTTGGCCTTGCTTTTGTTGGAAGAAGTGCCATATAATTTTTTTGCTCCTCTTCATACCCAATGGAATAAAATTGAGATTTGATGAGATCATTGAACACCTCCTACGTTTTAGTCAAAGGATCTTTCTCCAATCTCAAAGCTTCCACAAAACTCTCCTACCAGGTAAGAGCATGTCCTTCCAACTTCAGTTGGGCAGTTGCACTTTCTACTCTTCACTCACATCGTCCACACTAAAATAAACCTCCATTTGCTACAACCAATGATTGAATCTTCACATTAACCTCCCCATCATATGACTTGATTTCTACCTTTTTTTCGACCTTGGATGGTGGTTGGGATTCTGGAAGGTGCACTACTTGTATTTCCTTCTTTAGCCTTCTACTTTTCCTTCTTCCCTCCTGTTACCACTCAAACCCTTACTTTATGTTATAAATCCTAAAGCACAAGTAATATCCTAGGGGCAATGCCGTTACGGTAGCTCCTTAACTCTCTCTTTAGGCTGGCTCTCCTCCAACACTAGGGGGAAATCCCTAACAAACACTAAGTCCAATGTATGATGATAACAAGGAATAGGGGTTATACTTGGGAAACAAATCTGATTTATGATTTTCTCTTAAAGATTATTTAAGATTTATAAAACAACAAAATAAAAGGTTGATTTTATAGTTTCTATGGTGTGGTTGAAAGGGAGACTAGTGCCTAAACCAATATTGGGCATATGGAGTCAAAGGAGAAAACTTAGAGAGCTGTTTTCTTTAAGGATAAGGACAAAACATAGCTGGGATGAACATGCTACGACTGTCCTTATATTGCTGTTATGGAATGCAGAAAATATTACTTGGAGGAGCCCAAATGGAGGAGTACCTCTTAGAATATGTTTAAGGGCGTGCCTATCAATGAACATGAAAAGCTTGCAACAACTCAAATTAAGATGAAAGATACAAAGCTAACATAATCATTAACAAAACAACAAAGACATTCAAGAGGGAAATGACCCACACTTAAACACTTTTAAAGGAATAGTATTACTCATATTAACCCTTAAAAACATATTTCTTTCAAGGATTTGCAACATCACATTCAGCAAGATTAGATCCAAAACATGTGCTTCACATCAACAAGAAAGCATCCATTGAACTTCCAAAACTTTCAAAAAGTCTTCAACAATAGCACTATATGCTCAGACTTTCAACTACCATTACAATAGGAGGGATCTCCTCCTAAATAGGGTTAGAGCTAAAAACCCTCACACATAAAATAATAATATCCAAGATCTAGATCCACAATCTCTCCTAGGAAAGTATAAAGAAATTTTATCCTCTAACAAACTCTTAAAGATAGGTCAACATATGAATAACAAAATGAGAGATAAAGAGTGGCCGTGCCACTTTGTCATCCTCAAGCATGACGTCTCCATCATCCAGGGTATAGGACCATGAAAATCCATCAAAAAGTGCCACATAGATCCTCCTGCTAGGGTGTGTCCTTCAATATAATCTCAACATGTGTGCAAAGATGCATCAAACAAGGGAGCACTCCGCTAGTCTAAAGATTAAAATACCATTAGATGTTAATCATAAACCCAAAATGGCCAAAATGGCTAGGGCGTTTTCTCCAAATATCCAACTAAGTCAACGTCCAAGGTGCAAGAGACATAAAAAATAGGCATCAAACCACGTGCTAAAGCATAGATCCAGGTGCATGGGCCTCAAGATAGACTCTAGATCCATGAAACAAGGAGGCAGCCTAGTCAAATCTGCTATATAGAGTGGTCAAGCCTCAATAGATGTACCAAAGAGCAAGTATCAAGGGAGCTTTCTACATAAGTACGTAGTTAACCATCTCAAGAACAACTCCCAATG
>ML786452.1:0-15892 GCA_009831015.1 Picea engelmannii | reverse complement strand
AAGCTCCAAATACAATAATATGTGAATTTTCTCAAAACCCAGTACACTTTAAACCAATTAATTTACTTTTAACTGATTATTCAGGGTTTTCTTCACAATAAAATAAATACACAGCAGAAAATAAATGTCCAGGAACTGAAAGTGTCATAGACAGCAATCACATCACAAGTACACAGTTATTTTCAGACAATAGTCCCCGGAAAAACTCAAGGTGGGAAAACCGGTGCAGCAGATCTGAGATTTTATTATTATTCAGCAAGGAAATATAGAGTTATCTTACAGTACAAATCGGCCCAGCCAAATACCAAGCAAAATGCTCAGCCAAACTCTTCCCCAACACTTGAACGGCCCCTCTCTACAAATCCCTCAACCAAAACGTGCCTGATGAGACCCATACGTAAGCCTCTGCGAAATATCGTATGGATGTCTGCGTTGGTGTTGCGTCACTTAGTACGGTGGCCCTCAGATCTGAGATAAAGTCCTCTGCAAATGCTGAAGATGTGTGTGCCAATCTGCTTGGTGACTCCTCCTCTATCTCCCTGCAAACCCGCACACTCAAATCTGCAATCAATCTCTCTGTAGATCGATCTCTCCTTCTCCTTGTGTGCCCTCTTAGTCCAGCCAATCTCTTTATTCTTCATTGAGCAAGTGAAACCCTAATCTCCAAAAGGATTGAGGGCTGAGATCAACCCTCACCCTCATGATGAGATCAATGGTCAAGATTAAAAGACCACAACTTAAATTATTTTTCACTTTAACTTTAGAAAAAGTAGTCAATAAAGTCAACTGAAGATTATAACATATCAACAGTTATTTTCCTAAGTTAGACTTGGGAAAATATTTAATTAATTGACTTTGCCTAAGTTTCATTGTCATCCATCATCCAAGGATGCTGTAATGATGATGGAAGACCTTCCTTGTAACACTCTCAACACTCCCTCTTAGCGAGGAAGGGATTCTTTCTCAACCCCATCTGATCTTTGAACTTCTCGAACTTATGTCTGCTCAATGCCTTGGTAAAGATGTTTACCATCTACTCATCAATCTATATGTAATCAAGCCTCACGGCTCCTCTCTGTACACAATCTCAGATGAAGTGATAACAGATATCGATGTGCTTGCAACGATCATGAAACACCAGATTCTCAGAGAGTTTGATGCAACTCTGATTGTCACAGTGAATCACAGTAGCTTCTAGCTCTTGCCTCAACAAGCCCAAACGTAACTTCCTTAACCACAGTGCCTCACAAGTTGCCATGTACTCTGCCTCAATAGAGCTCAATGCCACTGATCTTTGCTTCCTGTTGAACCAAGAAATGATGCCCGATCCAATGCTGAAGCAACAACTTGAAGTACTCTTCCTGTCCTCTGCACATCCTACCCAATCAGCATCTGTAAAACCTGCTAATGTCACTCCACCACTGCGCTCATACAATAACCCGTACTTTATTGTCCCTCTGAGATAGCGAAGCACATGCTTCGCAGCAGTCCAATGTACTCTTCGAGGGTCCACCATGAACTGACTCAAAGAGTTTACTGCAAATTCGATATCTGGCCGAGTATTGACCAAATACATGAGTGATCCAATCAACTGACGATAGATAGTGGGGTCTACTGTCTTCGAATCTGATGCATAAATCTTCCTCCAGTTTGTAACCAGAGGTGTGGACATGGGCCTACAGTCCATCATCTTGAACCTACGCAAAATTTGTATTACATACTTCCCCTGTCCTAGGAAGAAGTGCCCATCCATCTGCCAAACCTCCAACCCTAGAAAATAGTGCATCAACCCAAGGTCTTTCATTTCAAATTTTGCTGCAAGGTTAACCTTGCAATCTACTCTGTTGCTCATCTCCAGTGAGAAATAGGTCATCTACATAAAGCACCAGTATAAGAGGCTTCTCTCCTGCAAGAAAGTACAAGTTTAAATCTGCCTCGCTTCGCTGGAAGCCCACCTCTCTCAAGTAGTTGTCAATCCTCGACTACCATGCCCGAGGTGCTTGCTTGAGCCCATACAAGGCTCTCCTCAGTCTGCACACATGTGTCTCTCTGTTTCCAACCTCAAATCCCTCAAATTGCTCAACATATACCTCCTCCTCAACAACTCAATTGAGGAAGGCAATCTTCACATCAATCTGATGAATGGTCCAGCCCTTCTCTGCTGCCAATGAAATGACTACTCGGATTAAAGAATACATGGCCACAGGAGCAAAAGTCTCCTCATAGTCAACTCCCTCTCGCTGTGAAAACCCCCACGAAGCGGGCTTTGTACTTGTCCACTCTTCCATCTACTGCATGCTTAACTTTGTAGATCCACTTGGATCCAACCGCCTTTTTATCCTCTAGCCTCAGAACTACCTCCCATACATCATTTTTCATAATGGAGGCATATTCCTCCATCATGGCCTCCTACCACACCTTATGTCGTGCAGCACTCTTATAACTAGAAGGCTCAACATCAATGAGTTGAGTCATCAATACCATATATCCAAGTCTCTCTGGTGGTTTGCTTCGTCTGAAGCCCCTCTCTAGAAGCCCTACCAACCTAGAATCACTGACTGTGGACTTGTACCACTTAGGCCGTGGCCTAGTAATCTGCTATGGGGGAACTGCATCATGTTGCTCCTCCTCATCATCAACTCGCTCCTGTGACCCCGTCTTCTGACTTTATGCACACTGCTCCTGGACTCTTATGCTCTGTCCCTACTGGTTCTCTACACTTGCTAGCAAATCCTTCGATCTCCTCAATGCATGTTCCTCCTCGAACTACACATCTCTACACACAATAACCTTCCTGCGTGCAGATACATATATCCTGTAGGCTTTGGAAGCCTCACTGTAACCAACAAGTAACCCCTTCATCGTTGTAGGGTCCAGCTTTGTCCTCTTCTCTGAAGGGACATGACAGTAACATGCATTGCCCCAAATGCAAATATGACTCACATCTAGCCTAGTACCTGAAAATGTCTCCTCAGGTGTCTGCTTCCCCAAAACGGTGTGGGGACTCCTATTCTGCAAATATATTGCAGCACTGCTCGCCTCTTCCCATAAGAACAATGGCAGTCCCTGATCATGAATCATAGCTCATGTTGCTCCAACCACGGTCCTGTTCTTTCTCTCGGCCACTCCATTTTGTCGAGGATTGTAAGGAACTGTGAGTTCCTTCTTAATCCTCGAACTCCTTGGAGATGTACTCTCCCCCATTATCTGATCTTAAGACCTGAATCTTCCTCCTAGTCTGGTTTTCTACCAGAGCTCTAAACTCCTAAAACCTCCCAAAGACCTCATCCTTGGTCTTTAGAAAGTAAATCCAGGTCTTCATGGAGTAGTCATCAATAAACAGGACAAAGTATCTGGAGCCACTCACTAACTCCACACTCATCGTCCCACATACGTCAGAGTGTATCAAATCCAGTACTCCCTTGGACCTATGCTCGGTAGATGGAAAGGGTTTCCTGCCATACTTGCCCAAAGCACAACCCTTGCACGGGTCATGCCTCTCAGCTGTAATCTTAGCAATCCAATGACTGCCTCCCTCAAATGCCCCAAAGCACCAAAATGAATGTGTGCCATCCTCCTGTGCCACAACTCACCTATATCTATGGTGAAACTCGCTAATGCTCTCCCTAGATGAACCTGTAACCTGTAGACCTTCTCCTCTCGAACCCCAATCTTAGTAAACTCAACAACCTCAGCTGATGTTGATACCTCTGGATCCTTCGTGCTCCTCTTCTTGTTCGGACATTGACTAGCGTAGTGGCCAATCTTATGACATGCAAAGCATTTCACTTTGCTCGTGTCCTTCTTCTTGTCTTTGCTCTTTCCCACAAGAGCAACATTGCAATGTCCCCATTTTGGGACATTATAACATTACAGAGTATTATGCCTACCAGAGTAGCCAGATAGGGGTGACAGAGAGTTCGAGAGATATTGAGGAATTTTATTGGGCCCCACTTGCATCGTTCATCATCAAGATCCGTTCCACACAGCTTGGCTTTGGTTCCGTTGCATTCCGACGATTTCCGTAATTTTGAGTTATTATGGGTCATATCTTAATTAAATTCACTAAGAAAGTCATAATGGGCATATTACTTAGAGAAACCTCTTAGTGTAATAGTTCATCGGAATCGAGAGGAAGAGCATTACAGGATAACATGATGAGAAGTGACTTTCAGTGGCCAGAGAAGCCATAAGGATGGATAAATCACTTTTTAGAGGTAAAATGGTTAATTAATTAATTAATTAATTAAGAGATTTAATCAAGGAATAATAAAATAAAGTAAATGTCACTTGGAGGGAAAAGGTCAACAACAAATTAGGGTTTCGGGAAGCTATAAAGGAAGGGTAAAGCAACCTAATTCAGGATTATGTTATGATTTGATGTTGAGATATATGCAGAGGAGGAGGAAATCGACCCCCTTGTTGTTTTGTGGATTTCTAGAGGAAACCACCACCACTGATCGGTTTCGGTGTTGAGAGACACACCCTAGCCTATTGGAGATACCATCCAAGTATTTCATCATGCATTACAGGTATCCAGTTCAGTGATTGTGCAGCTCATCCAGTGAGGGTGCAAGGGTTAGAGAGAGGGTTTGTGTGGCCGCTTGAGACAGTTCAGTGTTTTGTCGATTCCTTCCGAACCATTAGAGAGCTAGCCAGGGCGCACCTATTGAGCCACCTATCGTTAGTTTCCGACGGTGGAATCTCCCAAGAAGAAGAAAACAGTCATTTAGGGCGTAGCTCTTGAGGAAGTACATTTGGGGTTCCACGGGGTATTCCGGAGTAGATCCAAGGAAACCTTTCCGACCCATTACAGAGGAGGACAGGACGATCGTTTCGAGTCATACATTGTCAGATTCCGCCGGTGGAATCACTAGGGCACACTCCCACAGCCCAAGAGGTGCGCAAACCCCTAGGAGGTGACATCAGGAGCTTCAAAGGTCAGATGTTCAGTCCGACAGTCATTAGGATCAATCTAGAGGCCAGGGCGCTTCTTTTGAGACAGTTTACAGCTCATTCCGACGGGTATCGCCATCAGGGGGAGTTTTCCAAATTCTGCAGCAGTTACCGTGAGTTGTCGCACTGCTTTTTGCCGATCTATCCGTGCATGCGCAGACCAGCATTCATTCTTCTAATCACGGGTACTTCTTGTTAGTTGATTTGTATTCCAGTGACGATCCATGAGATCTAACTGATGATTAGAATATCTTCTTTCAGCTTATTATTGTATTTCCTACTTTTTCCTCATTATATATATCAATGAGCTATGTTGTCCTTATTTCACATGCATTATCTTTATACTGCTAAAACACTTAATGAATTGAAACACACATGCGAAAATCACCAAGCATGTTCACACATTAACTCAAACGCATTCAGAAACCCCCAGAGTATCAGAGTTCAGTGGCAAAACCATAGTTCAGCAGTAGATATCCAGATCAGCTGGATCAGGGATATTTCAGTGGTATCAGAGATTAGTTTTCCTGATTATGGGGATATTTCAGTGGTATCAGAGATGGTTTTCCTGCCAGCCTATGGGGAAAATCAGTGATTAGTTATGTCAGATTATGTCCACTAAAATTCAGCAGTTATAACTTGCACTTATACCTCCAAATGCAGTAGTAGGCAGGAAAGTTCAGATCAGATATGGACGACAGCATGAGGGATATTCGTAATATGCTTGCACAGGGGCGACAACAGTTGCGGCAGGCTATGGCAAGCCTTCAAAACTATACAGGGATTAATGGAGCTAGTGGTTCAAAGAGACAACAAACAAAACAGAAAGGACATGATGAGGAGTTTGCAAATTGTTTGAGACAGTATCAAGAGCTTGGTACGGAATTTCATGCAGACATGTCATTCAAGGATTTTTGCACCATCAAACATCCTCAGTGGTATGAACCCCAACTATCAAGGGACAAGAAGGGGAAGGTGCACATTGTTGAGGTACACTATGACAGTGAGGATGAGGAGGTGCATGAGAATGCAACCACAGATGCCTATTTAGAGAAGTCAACTGAGGCTAGTTATCCCTGAGCATCTGAGGGACAGTTGGATGGACAAGATGATAGCGCATGTTCTTCATCTTCCCTACCAGGCAGTGTTGAGACTTCAACACTTCAGCATAGTGATGACAAGTGTGAGGATTCATATGTGTGGGCACTTGGACGTGATGAGATTAGGTGGTTAGATGACCAACCCTTGGGTATAGACATGGCTTCCAGGAAATCATGTATGGAGGATGATGAGCTTTCTATGATGATAGTGACACATTTTTCATCTTCTCAACACCTATGATAGCCACGGCACATGAGGATATCAGTAGCATTTTTGTTCTAGTGGAGGAGCCTTGCGTGAGGATTGCACTCCAGGGACATATGGATCTGCAGATCCAAGAGGAGAGGCATGACTTGGAGCTAGTTGACGAGACACATCTATCAGTATGAGGAGCATGAGCCACCTCTATTGGAGATTTTGTTGTTAGATCAGGTCATGGAGATTGATAGTTTGATGGGATACTCACTTCCAGGACCGGTCTACAGTGATGAGGATGCACTCCTTAGTAGTCGGGATGACCATATCTCGTGTCTGGACACATCTATATGGGATCCAGGTGCAGATGATATTAGCAAAGTGAGTGCATTGGAGGATACAGCTGCTCATCCAGGTTACAATGCGATCCAGATAGGGATAGCAGTTGGTGATGGTGTGCAGTTGCATACAGGAGGACTCAGTAGCACAATGGACAGTGGGTAGTTTAGTTCCTTATCTTTTGAGGAGTGTGTTGTTGGGGATTCCATTGTTGACACTAGCAGTGGGGGGCATGAGGTAGAACCTCAGCAAGACTGTGATCAGGAGTCACGACACTGGACGGGACAATTGAGAGTCAGTCAGGACATGATCATGGCAGCCACTAGATGCATGGATGATACACACACATTGGTGGCAGATTATTGTTGGAGGGCATCGATGGCACATGATAGTTCAGATGGGGGATTTGCCATGGATGACTTTCATACTCTCAGGGAAAGAGTAACTATGATGAGGGCCAACTACCAGTAGTTGTTGATGGACAGAGATTACCTATTGGAGGTTGGCGAGATGTATCGCAGGGCCCCGAGGGAGCAGGAGTTGGAGGTGCGTCGACTCACTCATGAGTTGGTGAGCACGTGAGGATTCTTGGAAGGCACACAAACAGCCCTTCAAGAATCAGAGTCCAGATTAGATGAGCTTCTTGAGGAGACTGGTCAGAGATACACTATATCTATCTCGACAGAGAGTCAGATATGTTCCTCAGTTACATTGTTGGAGGATGTTCGGATGTCACAAGGGCCGCCATTCATGGATAGTTCTGAGACAATCGATCATACACATACACATGAGGATTCCAAAGCCAGGGGCAGTTACGAGGACACTTTCATTTGTGTTCCAAGATTGGTTGATATCCACACAGAGGTTGATCCGGCAATACACCTTGAACATATGATGATAAGAGAGATCTACAGTGGGATTCATGGGGGCGCATTGGATTGTAGGGAGGAGACACACTTAGTGGAGCATGGAGATTCCTCTCCCTTGCAACAGCACATAGTTTTGGGAGATCACCTTCACAGAGTAGCAACTATCTGAGTGATGATGGAGGCAGTGTGATTGACCAACAGTTTGTGGAATTATCTATTGTTGTAACCAATAGTTGGAGTTTAGACGATTATTCACCATGGGTGCTAGTGGATGAGCTTTTGGTCCAATCCTTGGGATTGACCAAAGCATATGATACTTTCCAGTCCTACAACCGGTTACAGATGTTTTTGTTAGCTTTTTCCGATGCGTTCATCATTAACAGCAGCATAGGGGGATATAAACAGTGGCAGGGGACATGGAGAGTTGGTAGGTCGAGACCAGCTGACAGGAGTGTCTTTATTGCATACAGCAGGATAGGGGTGGATCATCAGAGACAAACAGTTGAGACCTTGGGCGTGATGGTGAGCATTTTAGGCCATGGGATAGCAAATATCTCAGAGGGTGACACAAATTCATATTTTCATTGGGATGAGGATGGAAGGCTTCCGACATTTATCAGTATGACATGAGCAGTTAGTGGGGATTGGAAGTGATGAACTTCCAATTTTGCCATGGGAGTCAGGAGTCCATTTGGTTAGTGGGTTGTTTCATCTTATGATGGCCCAAGTTGTGCCAGAGAGCAACATACTTCACTCTTGGATGGTTTTGAGAGGGCTTGCAGGGACATGTTCTATGTGGCGAGACAGGTTCTCCATATTGATACTCATGATCGAGTATGGAGGCGGTTGGGCAGATGTTGATTCCACAAAGATACCTTTACAATTTCAGCTTCTTGACAGTGGGACCAGTTTTCACAAGTATTTCGGCATGAGGATCCAGGAACGGGGGATCCAGTATGTATACTTTGAGCAGACAGTCATGATCAGAGTATTGCAGCGTCCGCGTGATAGTCCCTGTCAGAGGCTAGCATGGGACCCTGGGATTACAGGTCTGGGAATTTCATTGACTGATGGAGACGAGTGAATCTTTGCAGGGGGGCATCACTTTGACTTTCCAGTGAGCTTCAGTATTGGGGGGGGCACGTCCCTTGTTGGTGATTCGTTGAGGTATTGTAGTACCTCACTATGGCAGCAGCATGTTCAGTTGGTGGAGGTCGTGTTGGGGTTGGTACGGTCTTGGAGGACAGACTCATTTCAGGTTGAGACCATGTGTTATTTGCAGGAGACTCATGGTATTGATATGTTACAGGACTATATTTCACGAGGCACTACAGTTCACATTCTGATATGGGATCCAAGGATTGGAGTGCTTGGTAGTTCAGCATTTGATGGAGTTGAGTTTCGAGTAGAGTGGCTGCTCGGGGACTTCACTGAGATTCCTTGGCCATTGATCATTCTACTCATTAGGACCATGTGGGTGTCATGCGTGGTGAGCACTTGCAGAGGCCACATCTTGAGGGTAGTCTACCTTGTGTCACACAAGTGGATATGGGACCTCGGTATCATATGTAGTTCGATTCAATTGTTGCTTGAGGACAAGCAATATTACGACAATGAGGACTGTAATGTCCCCATTTTGGGACATTATAACATTACAGAGTATTATGCCTACCAGAGTAGCCAGATAGGGGTGACAGAGAGTTTGGGAGATATTGAAGGGTTTTATTGGGCCCGACTTGCATCGTTCATCATCAGGATCCATTCCGCACAGCTTGGCTTTGGTTTCGTTGCATTCTGACAATTTCCGTAATTTTGAGTTATTATGGGTCATATCTTAATTAAATTCATTAAGAAGGTCATAATGGTCATATTACTTGGAGAAACCTCTTAGTGTAATAGCTCATCGGAATCGGGAGGAAGAGCATTACAGGATAACATGATGAGAAGTGACTTTTAGTGGCCAGAGAAGCCATAAGGATGGGTAAATCACTTTTTAGAAGTAAAATGGTTAATTAATTAATTAATTAAGTGATTTAATCAAGGAATAATAAAATAAAGTAAAAGTCACTTGGAGGGAAAAGGTCAACAACAAATTAGGGTTTCGAGAAGCCATAAAGGAAGGGTAAAGAAACCTAATTCAGGATTATGTTATGATTTGATGTTCAGATATTTGCAGAGGAGGAGGAAATCAACCCCCTTGTCGTTTTGTGAATTTCTGGAGGAAACCACCACCATTGATCGGTTTTGGTGTTGAGAGACACACCCTAGCCTATTGGAGATACCATCCAGGTATTTCACCGTGCATTACAAGTATCCAGTTCAGTGATTGTGCAGCGCAGCCAATGAGGACGCAAGGGTTAGAGAGAGGGTTTGTGTGGCCGCTTAAGACAGTTCAGTGTTTTGTCGATTCCTTCCGACCCATTAGAGAGCTAGCTAGAGCGAACCTATTGAGCCACCTGTCGTCAGTTTTCGAAGGTGGAATCTCCCAGAAAAGCAGAAAACAGTCATTTAGGGCGCAGCTCTTGAGGAAGTACATTTGGGGTTCCAGGGGGTGTTCTGGAGCAGATCCGAGGAAACCCTTCCAACGCATTACAAAGGAGGCCAGGACGATCGTTTCGAATCATACATCGTCAGATTCCGCCGGTGGAATCACTAGGGCACACTCCCACAGCCCAAGAGGTGCGCAAACCCCTAGGAGGTGACATCAGGAGATTCAAAGGTCCGATGTTCAGTTCGACAGTCATTAGGATCGGTCTAGAGGCCAAGGCGCTTCTTTTGAGACAATTTCCAGCTCATTCCGATGGGTATCGCCATCAGGGCGAATTTTCCAGATTCTGCAACAGTGACCGTGAACTGTCGAACTGCTTTTTGTCGATCTATCCGTGCATGTGCAGACCATCATTCATTCTTCTGATCACGGGTACTTCTTGTTAGTTGTTTTGTATTCCAGTGACGATCTAGGAGATCTAACTAACGATTAGTATATCTTCTTCCAGCTTATTATTGTATTTCCTGTTTTTTCCTCATTATATATATCAGTGAGTTGTGTTGTCCTTATTTCGAATGCATTATCTTTATACTGCTAAAACACTTAATGAATTGAAACACACATGCGAAAATCACCACACATGTTCACACATTAACTCAAATGCATTCAGAAACCCCCGGAGTATCAGATTTTAGTGCCAAAACCATAGTTCAGCAGTAGATACAGATCAGTTGAATCAGAGGATATTTAAAACATTATCCTCGTCTGCACCACCCTCTACCTTCTCCTGATTTCTACTCTGAGAACCCTCCTAGATCTCCTAAGTAAAGTCATCCCATAGTCTGCTCCAATCTGGGAGCTTCTCTCTCCCCACCACACACTTCACGAAAATATCCCACTCTTTGGTGAAGCCCTTGCTGTAAAACTTTTTGAACCCAGCATATGATAACTAAGCACAATAGATTAGTCCCAAAAAATTTGAACTTCCTGCAAAAATAAAAAATCTGATCTATACTATGATTACGCTAGCTGAATAAAGTTCATGCACAACGGAAATTAATAGTCAAACAACACAAGAACACGAGATGTACCCTAGAAACCCCAACTCCGAGGAAAACCAGCAAAGGAGGGCTTTATTCTTCTCTTCTTTATACAATCTACAACAACAATAATACAAATTACAACTCACAAATCAAATCTGGAAATTTACAGCCAATAAGAAACCCTCCTAGGTGTGTCGTATGGCCTCCCAAGACTCGCCTTCATTAAGGAATCACTCCACAGATGACTCAGCTCCTTCAAACAATTGATCAGCCCTCTGTTAAGCCTCTCCAAACCCTCACTGTTCTCAAAAAATTGTTGCCTTGTCCTCGGAAATCTCTGCAGAAAATTTGGCTCACAAGTAACCCTTGTGCCCCCCTCCTTTCTCTCTCAATCACTGAGATTATCACAATACAGTTATATGAACAACCAGTGCCCTCACCCTCTTTTATACTCTTGAATTTACCCTCTTAGGCCTAACCCTAGATCTCCAAAGAGATTGATGGATGAGATTAGATCTAGCCTCTAAATGAATGGCTAATAAGATCAGATCTAACTTTTCTCAAGATCAACGATTGGGACTTAATCTTCTGTTGAGACAACTTAAGTTGTTTCTAAAGTGAACTTTAGAAACTTAGGCAATTAAAGTCAATGACAAATTAGAACATAACTTATCATACTTTCCTAAGTTAAACTTAGGCAAGAATAATAAAGAGTACACTTGGATGTTTAATGTCCCTCTCAAGCTCTAGGACACAAAAGCATGGGTAGACACCTTTCTTCGCTACAATTTTAACACTTGAAGGCTATGTGCACCAACTTCGAGTCTGAAATAATTGTTGATGATTGCAGCTATGTGGATCATTGCAACTATGTGAGACTTTCTCCAACTTACAAACCTGAGAGAAAGCCCCTAAGAAGGGTAAGTGGTTCTTATCTGAGACAGAGCTGGAACGTAGAGATGACCTCCTCCATTCAAAGAGTTGAGAAGAACTCCAAATGATTATCCTGTGGGAAAGGCATCTACTGAGTTGGACGTGCCTGTGGCTGAGCACAAGCTGAACGTGTGAAATCCCAAAGTGTTGGGTGCATCGTCATGAGAACAGAAATGAAGATGATGTATTAGCCTCCTCTGAGCAGCAGAGTTGACAAGAAACTCCAGATGACTCTCCTGTGTGGTGCAGTGGGAAAGAAGATCTGTTGAGTGGACGTGCCTGTGGACGAGCACAGGTGAACATGTGAAGAACTGGTTCTTCTGTGTAATACAGTGAACCAGAGATATGGACATCCCTATGGATGTGCCCCTAATGGATGAGCACTAGTGGGTGTATCAGATCCCTTACTATATTGTTCAAGAGTCAGACCTGCTTGTAACCCTAATTGTAATGTAAACGGTACAGGTCGGCCCCACCTTAATGTGATTAGTAATAAATGTAAAAGATAATTAATCTGGTTAATATTAATTATAATGTGACTTAGAGAGGTCGACCCTGTTGTGCCAATAGACACTTTTGTTGATAGGACAAGTCTAATATAAGTAAAGGAAGATTCCCCATTGTGGAATAATATCCTCCACACAAGTTTGGAAATTTCAGCAAGTACACCTTCTTGTGAAAATGCGCACCTCTCTTGGGCGCTAGTCTTCTAGGGTTTGAGCACCCTCTTGTGTGCTAGGTTTTCTTAGTGGTGAAGGTCTTTCTCTTGAAGAATATAGCAAAGGATTTGGCTGAGTTTTCTTCCCTTGTTGAGAAGGGTTTCCAAGGATACTTCTTGTGTTCTTGTGCATGGTGTTTCTTCTTGTGATCTCGGTTGCTGCAACATTATTGATTATGGTTAAGTTAAATGCTATAATGGAATGAACTTCATGCTTAACCTTGCTTATAGAAAAATAAACAATAATCTCCCCTACAACTGCAACTCATCATTCACTTGTCTAAGCCTAGTGAGATAGGAGGCCACACTTTCTCCCTTGGCCATCCTAGTGTTGTGGAGGTTGTCCCTTAGGGCAATCTCCCTGTTCTCGTTCTTGTTCTCGTACAAGTTTATCAGTGCATCCCACATCTCCTTGGTTGTCAACTTCTCAGCCAAATGTGGGATCATGTGCTCTTTCACTCCATCCAAGATTATCCTCTGCGCCCTTGCTTCCTTCACCTCATGAAGGTCTAGGGCAATGGGATTTGACGAAGGCACTGTTGTTGTAGTACTCACAAACGCCCACGACTTATTCTCCTTGAGAATGGTTGCAATCTTTACCTTCCACTGCAGGTAGTTGGAGATCCCCTCCAATCTATCCTCATGTCTGAGACTGGAAGTCATCCTTGTCCAACTGAGAAAGACCCTTTTTTCCTTCTTTCTTCCAAGCAAAAACCCCTGCAAATCATTGTTATCCAAGTGCCAAAATTTGTCCACTGAACCCCATAGCCCAAGCTTTGATACCATGTTAAATTTACAGTGACTTTCGTCAAACACTTAGTCAAACTCTGATTTCAACCTCCAATAAAGCTTTAACAGTAATGCAGTGAACAACTAGCATTCAACAGTAGTTTATGAGCAGAAATACAAATGACTAAGTAATATGAAACTTAGCAGCGGAAATAAATGAACAGTAGACAGCGTTCAACCACACATTTGACAAGTAGATATCTAGGCAATGCCCCTGGAAACACCCCGAAGGGAAAACCAGCCAAGGAAAGATTCTTTTATTGAGCTCACAGGAAAAATTCTGAGTTTACAGCAGCAATCTTTTTCAGCAAGAAATACTCGGTATTTATCTAGAAAAATGTGCCAACAGTCCACTTCAATTTCAGTGCCAAACAACCTTGAAAAACGTGTCATCCTACTGTACGGCCCTATACAGTCAACACAACAGCAAACACTGCCTCGAAAACTGTGCCCAAATATTTGTTGTACAGTCTTGTTCTATATAGACAAGCTACAACGATAAATGCACCCAAAAACTTCCTTGAAATCTGTGCAACCCTTGCCTCGGTTTTTGTGCATAAAACAGTTGTACAGCCCTGCTAAATCTGTACTGTACAACCTCCTTTAATGTTATACGGACTAGTATTAAATGTTGATCTCTTCTTGGGATGTGTGCCTCCTATTCTCCTTGGGATGCATGCCAATCCTCCTTTGTTGCTCCCCTTTTCCTTTCAGCTCTATCTCTCTTGGGAAAAGTGTCTCTTCACTTTCCCTCTCAATCTCCCTTGAAAAGTGTGGCCCATCTCTGTCAATAGCTCCTTTTATTTACTCATTAATGAGTAACTTCCTTAACCCTAGATCTCAATGGTTGAGATTCAATCTTCCTCCACAAGATCAACGGACATCTTTCATTGAGTTCACTTAAATCACTTAAGTGACCCAAATTTTATAAAGTCACTTTTACTCATTAAATGATAAGACCCCACTTAACTTTATAAAATCACTTTATAAAGTCAATTCACTA
Organism: Picea engelmannii; assembly: GCA_009831015.1. Taxonomy (NCBI): domain Eukaryota; kingdom Viridiplantae; phylum Streptophyta; class Pinopsida; order Pinales; family Pinaceae; genus Picea; species Picea engelmannii. The sequence continues at coordinate 1,458 of ML786452.1, read as the reverse complement.
GAGAGAGACATTTGCTCAGTCACTTCCGCATGTCGAGCACTGCCAATGCAGAAGTACCTTCGAGCTACAAAAACTAACAGAAGCCTCAAGTATAACATCTTTGTGTTTTTTATTGTCTTTTCTACATTCATATTCCTGATGAGAAAAGGACCAAGTTGGAACCTTCTAGTTTGAAGGGCATCTTTGTAGGTTATAGTAAGACCTCAAAAGCTTACAAAGTCTAAATCCCATCTCAACAAAAAGTAATTGTGAGAAGAGACATTAAGTTTGATGAGGATGCATGGTCCTCTAAGTCTCAGGAACCTGTGAGGAACCTCCAATAGTGACAATGGACATAGAAGAGATTGATGTCCCAAAAATAGATCTGCAGAAATCAGAAAATTTGGAAAAAACAGATTCAAATCAGCAAGCTTTCAAAGGTGCAAGGTGTGCCTCTTTACCTTTTAGATCAGCCAAAAAGCCTAGATGGCTTACCCGTACATTGCAAGAGGCAGCAAAGCAAGTTGATGCTCCATCTACTTCCTTTCAGGGAAGCCATCCACCTAAAAAGTTCCCTAGTTATGTTGCACTAATGTCTTCCACTATTGATATAGAACCTTCCAATTATGAGGAGGAAACAAGGAAGAAGGTATGGTAGAATGCCATGATGGAGGAGTACAACTCCATCATGAAGAATGATGTGTGGGAGACAGTGCCTAGACCATAGGGGAAGTCAATGATTGACTCTAGGTGGTTGTACAAGGTTAGGCATAAAGCTTGATTTGTGGTTAGAGGGTTCTCTCAGAAAGAGAGAGTTGACTATGAGGAGACTTTTGCTCATGTTGTCAGGTATACCTCTATCAGATTTATTATGTCTTTAGCAACAGTCTCTAATTGGAGTTTAAATCAAATGGATGTAAAGACAACACTTCTTAATGGGTTGATTGAGAAGGAGGTATACATAAACCAACCAAGAGGCTTTGAGGTACATGGGCATGAGACACATGTTTGTAGGTTGAAGAAGGCCTTTTATGGGTTGAAACAGGCATGACATGCATGGTACTCCAAGATTGATGAGTATCTTTCAATTTTGGGTTTCATTAAGACAAGCACAAATTCTAATCTTTACTATTTGGTTGATCATTCTAATCTGCTTGTTTTAGTCGTATGCGTGGACAATCTTATACTTACAGGAAGTTCAAAGAAACTCATAGAATGGTGCAAGGCAAAGTTGGCAAGAGAGTTCGACATGAAGAACATTGGCTTGATGTACTACTTTCTAGATCAAGAGGTGTGGCAAAGTCCAGGTGAAGTTTTCCTTGGTCAGAGTAATTACGTGTAATGTCCCTTTCCAAATAGGAGCTCCAGAAGAGGAGGCTTAATGGTCTAAACCACCCTGTTAGACTATAGCCAGGGCCAAAGAGGGGTAAACAGGGTTACTAGAGGTCACTCCAGTCACAGGTGTTATATTCGGAAAGT